>CANXYC010670261.1:0-12961 GCA_948193065.1 Aleurites moluccanus | reverse complement strand
TGATATTATGATTACTGTGATGTTTTTGGGAATTTATACTTCAGTTATTTCATAATGCTTGACAGGTTAATAGAATGATTGGTAATTATAAATGTGATTTATATAATATGTTGAATCGATAGGATTGATGTGACTGATATTGAGTTCTACGGGTGTCGGTCGCTATTGGCATCTCTCGTGCCCTAGGATCATCGCGGCTTGGGAAACTGGGTCGTGACAGCTAGTCTCGAAGAACCCTGTGAATAGGCAGGTGCTGACTGAACAACTGGCGGTCCTCTACTCTGCACTCTCCTCCTCTGACTATTAGCTGAAGACCGTTGATCCAACCGAGGCACTGGCTCTGCCTGCATAGGATGGGAGCTGCTCTCCCCTCTCATGTCATGACCCATTTCCAGATCACAATGATCTTAGGGTGCGGGAGATGCCGAGGCGACCGACCCCCGTAGAACCCATCAATCGTACCAATCCTATAACAATGTTGCAGTGGAAACGTATTTACCCATCATCAATCACATAACAGTAAATATAGTCATTCACTCACATAAACACTATTCATTCTATCACTCTGCCATTCATTTTCTAAATACTATAATCATATCATTAATAATCTCCAATATTCCTATACATATATATTCATACTCTAACTATATCATATAAAACCCATGGAGTAGCTAGGATATGAACATTCAAGAACAATACAATGTTTACTATAATTACACTGCTATGAGACTGCAGAATCCACAAAGAGTCAAAAGAGCTGGGATATTTGCCTCCTACTTTGCACCTAAGAGGGTAAACAATGAGAGGGTGAGTATATATGATACTCAGTGAATCTAATATGCATCGACCAATAAAATAGATAATGGAACATCAATAAGCAAATAAGCAGATGACATAAATGAATCAAACTGCCAGAATGTCTGTAATATAAAATCAAGTACAGAATATGACTATAAGTAAGCAATCACATTCAAGAAGCACATATCACATGGACAAGATGGAAATGACATATATAGAGCCATGAAATGCATAGAAATGTGCCAAGCACAAGTCACTATATATGTATATAAATATAACATAAGACGGATCAGGTCTTATGACTAGGACATCCCTTCCTAGTACAAGGTATCAATTAATACAATGTGCACAAGGCCGACAGCATGAACTCACTACCCTGTCGGAACGGCAGCTCTATCAAATCACCTCGGTGTCAATAGAAGTGATAAACACGTCAATAGATACCATTTCAAAATAATGGCATCGGTAATATCAATAACTCATCAGAAATCAATTGGATAAGCATAAAGTCAATAAGACATCAATAATTATCGATTAAATGATGACCAAAGATCTAACACCAAAAATGAGAACAAATATAATTTGGTCATTTGCAGCCAAAAAGTTGACGCAATTGGCATGCCATTGTCTCTGGCGACGATGGCATTCAAATGGTTGGCCTATAGATTTTTCGGCATGGTTTTGGTGTAATATTGACATTGCCCCAATTATTAATAAATATACACATGGAAAGCAATTTATAGGCAACAATCACAACTCAATAATCTTCAACAATTGAATCAAATAGATAAGGAAACACAAGCCGAAAGCAAGAACCAAAACTTAGGCATTTTGCACAATTAGGGTTCGGCCAAAATGGCCATTTTGCATATGGATTCCAAATTTCATTCAAACAATTTAGGCAAGTAATTTGATGCATAAAAGACTCACCTATCAGTCCAAATCACCAAGCAAAATTTATTTGCTATCCAAATCCTCAATTCCTCGATATAAGCCAAAATCGGCGATTTTCTCCAATCGAATTTTCTACAACAATACAAACATCAATTAAACACCAATAAATATCCAATTGACTTATTCTATTGCCAATTTACACATCCTAACTCATATGCACAAATTCATTTCATACAACTTTGAATTAGGGTTTGAAAATTAGGCAAAATTGTTTAATGCTGCAATTGATGCAATTAAACCATTTACCCAATCCTAACAACATCTAAACAACCTAATTAAACCATAAAATCAAACAAATAAATAACTTACCCCCAAAACTCTAAATGGCCGAAATTTTCAATGGAGTTATTGATTTTCCTTGAATTTCTATGGTTGATTTTGATGGATGAAGGTTTGTATGATTTTTGTTTTAGGTTTCCATCAATTTCTCTTCACAAATCAAAGAAAAATTCAAATGGAAAAGAAAGAGAGAAATCACGGATGAAGAAGAAGGCAAATGGGCAAAAAAAATCCTAAGGCATACTTATATAGTAAGATAAAAATGGCAAATTTCCCTGTTAGTCCTCCAACTTTTCAAAATTTGCTTTTGGTCCTTTTTCTTTCGGTAATTCATTTTGACAATTCCGTTGCGAATTGGAATTCAAAGTGAATGTTCAAACATCTTATTTTTATTAATATTAATTAATAAAAATAGTTTCAGAGCCATTCTGAAACTCAGACTACTGAAATTTCACTATTCCCTCGAAGTACCCTTTTATTTATGATTTTGCCATCGCTTACTTTATTAGTGTTCTTAAACATTTTTCTCATATTTATTTTTACTGTATTCATACTTGAATATACATTATCATTTACCCTCAATCCAAATTTAGAAATTTATCCGTCGACCGTACTGCCATTTTTGCGGCAGCGATATCGGTACCGACGATTTTAAAAAAAATTTCTCGTTTTCGCTCTAGCTGAGTTTTTAAAATTATCCTTAGCCATTTCAATAATTTTAATCCACATACTGAGAATTTATTTCACAAAAACATGATATGTATATATATAGGGTATTACATTCTACCCTCCTTAAAAAAAAAAAATTATCCTCGAATTTAAATACGCATATACATATACATACATCTATACATATCTCAATGATCGAATAGGAAAGGATATTTATCCCTCATGTCCTGCTCATTTTCCCACGTGCACTCTTCCATCAGCTGATTCCTTCATAGCACCTTATCCATTGGGATTTCTTTGTTCCTCAATTTCCTGGCTTATCTGTCTATAATCTCCACAGGTAGCTCCTCAAATGACAAGTCTTCAGTAACCCCAATATCCTGCATCTCCAATACATGGGATGGATCAGACACATATTTCCTCAGCATAGAAATATAGAACACCGGATGAACATGGCTCAAACTAGGTGGAAGAGCCAATTTGTAAGCCACATTGCCAATCCTGTCAAATATCTCAAATGGGCCTACAAATCTTGGTGACAACTTTCCTTTCTTCCCAAATCTCATAATACCCCTCATCGGTGAGATCTTAAGAAATACATGGTCACCATATGCAAAATCCATATCCTTCCGCTTCGGATCAACATAACTCTTTTGTCTGCTAAAAGCGGTCCTCATCCAATCTCTAATGATAGGAACCTTTTCCATCATCTCTTTTATCAATTCTGGTCCCTCTATCTGTTTCTCTCCTGATTCCACCCAACACACTGGAGATCTATATTTCCTACCATACAGTGCCTTATATGGAGCCATTCCAATAGAAGAATGGCAACTGTTGTTATAGGAAAACTCAATCAGTGGCAGATACTGATCCCAGTTTCCCTTGAAATCCAAAACACATAATCTCAACATATCCTCTAAAGTCTAGATGGTCCTCTCTGACTGTCCATCGGTCTGTGGATGGAAAGTTGTACTGAATCTCAACTGGGTACCCATAGCTTCCTAGAACTTCTGCCAAAATTGAGAGATAAACTGCGTACCCCTATCCGATATGATCATCACTGGCACTCCATAAAGCTGAACTATCTTGTCCACATACAATTATGCATACTAAGCTGCAGAGTAAGTAGACTTAACTTCTAGGAAATGAGCAGACTTCGTTAATCGATCTATAATAGTCCATATGGAGTCGTAACCCTATGTAGTCCTTGGTAAACCGACCATAAAATCCATAGTAATCTACTCCCATTTCCACTCAGGCAACTCTATCTCCTGAAGCAAGCCAGACGGCTTCTGATGCTCAAACTTAACTTGCTGACAGGCTAAACATGAAGAGACAAACTGAGCTACATCCCTCTTCATACCAAACCACCAATACACATCTCTCAAATCATGGTACATCTTAGTAATTCTAGGATATACATTATATGATGAATAATGTGTCTCTCTCATAATCTGGTCTCGCAACCCATCAATGTCGGGTACACATATCCGTTTCCCACATCTCAATACATCATTTTCTACAGTGAACTCTACTGCTTTACCATTCAGAACATCACCCTTCAGCTTCAATAGATATGGATCTCTATCCCGTGCCACCTTAATGTCATCAATCAATAATGGCCAAACCTGAAACTGGGCTATCAGAGCCTGGTTTCGATCCAGGGATCCCAAATCCAACTTTACACCTATAACAGCTAACTTCTGCATCTCACGGATCAAAAGTCTCCTGACAACTGAGATTTGAGCTAGACTGCCTATAGATTTCCAGCTCAATGCATCAGTTACTACATTAGCTTTTCTTGGATGGTAAATGATCTCACAATCATAATCCTTTAGCAACTCAACCCATCTGCGCTGTCGAAGGTTCAGATCCTTGTGCTGAAGTATATACTGCAAACTCTTATGATTAGTATATATCTCTCATCTAGACCCATACAAATAATGCCTCCATATCTTCAATGCAAACACTACAGTTGCCATCTCTAAATCATGTGTCGGATAGTTTCCCTCATGCTTCTTTAACTATCGAGAAGCATAGGCAATCACTCTCCGAAGCTGCATCAAAACACATCCCAATCCAATTAGAGAAGCATCACAATACACTGTATACTTCTCATCCTCTGATGACAATGCTAACACTGGAGCACTCGTGAAACAAGTTTTCAAAGTCTAAAAATTGTTCTCACACTCATCCGTCCACAGATATCTCTCTTGCTTTCGCATCAGCTTAGTCAACAGAGCTACAATTTTGGAGAAATCCTTCACAAACCTCCTGTAGTATCCTGCCAAACCAAGGAAACTATGAATCTTTGAAACACTAGAAGGCTGAGGCCAATTTGCAACTGCTTCAACCTTCTGAGGATCTACCATAATACCCTCCTCACTAATCACATGACCAAGGAAACATACTTTGGTTAGCCAAAACTGGCACTTAGACAACTTGGCATACAACTGATACTCTCGAAGTGTCTGCAATACTATCCTTAGATGTTCTATATGCTCCTCCTCACTCCTGGAATAGATAAGGATGTCATCAATGAACACTATAATAAACTTATCCAATAAGGGCCTGAACACCCTGTTCATCAAATCCATAAATACAGCAGGTGCATTAGTCAACCTGAATGGCAACACAAGAAACTTATAATGTCCATACCAGGTCCTGAAAGTAGTCTTAGGTACATCACCCTTCTTTATTCTCAATTGGTGATACCTAGATCTTAAGTCAATCTTAGAGAAATGACTGGCACCCTGCAACTGATCAAACAGATCATCAATCCATGGCAACAGATATTTGTTCTTCACTTTCTTCTTGTTCAGCTGTCTATAATCGATGCACATTCTCAATGAGCCATCCTTCTTTCTCACAAACAAGACTGAAGCACCCCATGGGGAACTGCTCGGTCTAATAAATCCTCTATCTAATAACTCCTGCAATTGCACTTTTAGCTCTCTCAACTCTGTTGGTGCCACTCTATATGGAGGAATGGATATCGGATCGGTGCCTGAATACACCTCAATCTCAAACTCTATCTCCCTATTTGGAGGTAATCTTGGAAACTCCTCAGGAAACACATCAGGAAACTCTTGAACTATCGGTATCTGATTAATATCTACAAAAACCTTCTGCACATCAATCACATGATCCAAGTAGCCTGAACAACCTTTCCCTATCATCCTCCTAGCCTGGATAGTAGAAACAAAACTAATCCTGAATTCCAGTTGATCACCCAGGAATTCAAATTCAGGCTGCCCCTCAGGCTGAAATCTCACCCTCTTCCTATAACAATCAATAACTGCACGATGTTTAGTTAGCCAATCCATACCAAGGATCACATATAACTCTAACACAGGCAGCTCAATCAAATCAACACGCAGAATATTATTATCAATCTCTATCACACAGGAAGGATAATAATTATCCACATTTACACTCCTTCCCATAGGAGTAGCTATCACTAGAGGCACATTCAATAACTGCCTCTCCTTATTTAACTTAGGTGCAAACTATGGTGAAACAAAAAAGTGTGTAGCACCAAAGTCAAATAAAGCATTAGCAATCTCATTCTATATCAGAATAGTATCTGTGACCACGTTGTCGGATCCCTGTGCCTCCTAAGCGTTCACAACAAATACTCGCCCGTGGCCTCTGTCTGCTGGGGCCTGACCACTACTAGATGCCTGCCCCCTGCCTCTGCCCCTACCAGGATCCTCTCTTACCACATTCTCACTCATCTGTACTGTAGACTGAGAAACCATAATAGATGGTTGCTGACTACTCCACAAGGGACATCTGCTAATGTAATGACCATGCTGCCCACACTTGAGGAAAGCACCTGGCTGTCTACGGCATTCCCCTCCATGCCTCCTGCCATGAAAATCACAAATGGGTACACTAGGCATCTGAGTAATAAGTCTGGAAGAACCCTGTGAATATGCAGGTGCAGACTGCACTGATGTTTCCCTACTCTGAACCCTCCTTCTCTGACTACCAGATGAAGGTTGCTGATCAAATCGAGGCACTGGCTCAATTTGCATAGGCTGGGAGCTGCTCTCCCCTCGCCTACCCTGAGATCCTGGACCTTATTTCCTCTTCTGATCTCTCTTGCCCTCTCTACTCTATACTTTTCTTCCATCTGAGTAGCTTTGTCGATAACTGTCGTCAAAGATGTGAACTCAGTAGCCAATAGAGCATTATAAAGCAAAGCATGTAATCCTTTCCTGAACCTGCTGATAAGATCAGCCTCAGTAGGTACCATGTGAGTAGCATACCTACTCAACCTAATGAACTCCTCTGTATACTCCTCACCAAACCTGTCCCCCTGCTCTAACTGCTTAAACTGAATTAGATTTCGGGTCCTCACATTCTTTGTAATAAACTCATCAATCAACCCCTGACGAAACTTAGCCTATGCGGGCGGATGCTCACTATACAGTCTAGGCTCCATCCTCCTCGAAAACCAAGCCCATGCCTTCCTCTTTAACAACAACCCAACCAACTCTATAGCTCTAAGACCAGAACAAGGTAGTCTCTGAACTACCTTTTTAATCTCCTCCAGAAAATCCACTAGATCACTGCCTCTGTTGCCTCTAAACTCAGGCAGGTTTATCTTTAGAAAGCTAAACATAGACACTTCGCCCTCATCAATAACTCGGCAGTCTCCCTACACAACTGGCTCTCCAAGAACCACAGCTGGTTGTACAGAAGCTGGAGTATCTAGCACTACAGCCGATGCGATAGGGAGTGGCACTGCTGCTGGTACTGGAGGTGGTGGTACAGTCTATCACTCCCGCCTCCACTCTGCCAGCTCCTTACGCAGATCCATCATCCCTCTCATCATCTCATATCTCCAGGGGTCCTCGCCCCTCTCTGTATCCCTAGTCCGTCGGGATCTGGATGGACCTTTTGAAACTGAATACTCTCTAACTGATAACTCATTGGAGGCTACCTCTGCCTCCCTGGTACCTATGTCACCATCGTCAGACATCTCTGTAAAACTGTCTGAAAAATAAAAAACGTACTCAGTATATTACAGAAATGCAGAACACTTATAAATATTTGATGAATATAACAAATGACGATACAGGAATTCTTATGCTCCATGGTTCCCTTAACTCTACCCATACTATACTTATTCACTATTCCTCTGTAACGTAGGCTCTGTAAACACAGAGCTCTTATACCACCTCTATCATGACATATTTGTGGATCGCGACGGTCCTAGGGTGCAGGAGATGCTAAGGCGACCGGCACGTAGAACCCATCAATCACACCAATCCTATAACAATATTACAGAATCAACATATTTACCCATCATCAATCACATAACAGTAAATATAGCCATTCACTCACATAAATATTATTCATTCTGTCACTCTTCCATTCATTTTGCAAATACTATAATCATATCATTAATGATCTCTAATATTCCCATACATACATGTTCATACTCTAACAATACCATACAAAACCCATGGAGTAGCTAGGATATGAACATTCAAAAATAATACAGTGTTTAATATAATTACACTGCTATGAGACTGTAGAATCCACAGAGAGTCAAAAGAGCTGAGATATTTGCCTCCTACTCTGCACCTGAGAGGGTAAACAGTGACAGGGTGAGTATATATGATACTCAGTGAATCTAATATACATCAACCAATAAAATGGATAATGGAACATCAATAAGCAAATAAGCATATGACATAAATGAATCAAACTGCCAGAATATACGTAATACAGAATCAAGTATAGAATATGACTGTAAGTAAGCAATCACATTCAAGAAGCACATATCACATGGACAAGATGGAAGTGACATATATAGAGCCATGAAACGCATAGAAATGTGCCAAGCACAAATCACTATATATGTTTATAAATATAACATAAGATGGATCAGGTCTTATGACTAGGACATCCCTTCCTAGTACAGGGTATCAATCAATACAATGTGCACAAGGCCGACAGCATGAACTCACTACCCTGTGGGAATTGCAGCTCTGTCAAATCACCTCAGAGTCAATAGAAGCAATAAATACGTCAATAGATACCATTTCAAAATAATGGTATCGACAATATCAATAACTCATCAGAAATCAATTAGATGAGCATAAAGTCAATAAGACATCAATAATTATCAATTAAATGATGACCAAAGGTCTAATGACTAAAAATGGGAACAAATATAATTTGGTCATTTGCGGCCAAAAAGTTGACGCAATTGGCATGCCATTGTCGCTGGCGACGGTGGCATTCAAATGGTTGGCCTACGGATTTTTCGGCATGGTTTTGGTACAATATTGACATTGTCCCAATTATCAATAAACATACATATAGAAAGCAATTTATAGGCAACAACCATAACTCAATAATCTTCAACAATTGAATCAAATAGATAAGGAAATACAAGCCAAAAGCAAGAACCAAAACTTAGGCATTTTACACAATTAGGGTTCGGCCAAAATGGCCATTTTCCATATGGATTCCAAATTTCATTCTAACAATTTAGGCAAGTAATTTGATGCATAAAAGACTTACCTATCACTCTAAATCACCAAGCAAAATTGTTTTGCTACCCAAATCCTCAATTCCTCGATATAGGCCAAAATTGACGATTTTCTACAATCGAATTTTCTATAACAATACGTACATCAATTAAACACCAATAAATACCCTATTGACTTATTCTATTGCCAATTTACACATCCTAACTCATATGCACAAATTCATTTCATACAACTTTGAATTAGGGTTTGGAAATTGGGCAAAATTGTTTAATGCATCAATTGATGCAATTAAACCATTTACCCAATCTTAACAATATCTAAACAACCTAATTAAACCATAAAATCAAATAAATAAACAACTTACCCAAAAATCCTAAATGACCAAAATCTTCAATGGAGGAGTTCTTAATTTTTCTTGAATTTCTCTGGTTGATTTTGATGGATTAAGGGTTGTATGATTTTTGTTTTAGGTTTCCATCAATTTCTCTTCACAAATCAAAGAAAAATTCAAATGAAAAAGAAAGGAAGAAGTCACGAATGAAGAAGAAGGAAAATGGGCAAAAAAAAATCCTAAGGCATGCTTATATAGTAAGACAAAAATGGTAAATTTCTCTCTTGGTCCCCCAACTTTCCAAAATTTGCTTTTGATCCTTTTTCGTTTGATAATTCATTCTGACAATTCCATCGGGAATTGAAATTCAAAGTGAATGTTAAAACATCTTATTTTTATTATTATTAATTAATAAAAATAGTTTCAGAGCCGTTCTGAAACTTAGACTGTCGAAATTCCACTATACCCCCAAAGTACCCTTTATTTACAGTTTTGCCATCGCTTACTTTATTAGTGTTCTTAAACATTTTTCTCATATTTCTTTACTATATTCACACATGAATATACATTATCATTTACCCTCAATCCAAATTCAGAAATTCATCCGTCGACCATACTGCCATTTTTGCGGCAGCGATATCGGTACCGACAATTTTCAAAAAATTTTCTTATTTTCGCTCTAATTGAGTTTTTAAAACTATTCTTAGCCATTTTGATAATTTTAATCCACATACTGAGAATTGTTTTCACAAAAACATGATATGCATATATATAGGGTATTACATCTCCTAACCTGAGATCCTGGACCTCCTTTCCTCTTTTGGTCTCTCTTTGCCGTCTCTGTCTTATACTTTTCTTCCATCCGTGTCACCTTATCAATAACCATCATCAGAGAAGTGAATTATGTAGCCAACAAAGCATTGTGAAGTGTAGCATGTAAACCCCTCCAAACCTGCTGATCAGGTCAGCCTCAATAGGAACAATGTGAGTAGCATACCTACTCAGCTTGATAAACTCCTTTGCATACTCCTCAACTGATCTATCCCCATGCTCCAACTACTCAAACCGAACCAGATTACAGGTCTTCACCCCCTCTGTAATAAACTCATCAATAAGCCCCTATCGAAACTCAATCGATGTAGGTGGGTGCTCACCAAATAGTCTGGGCTCCATCCTCCTTGAAAACCAAGTCCATACCTTCCCTTTCAGTAACAATCCCACCAACTCAATAGCTCTCAACTCAGAACAAGGTAATCTCCTCACTACCTTCTCTACCTCCTTCAGAAAGTCTACTGGGTCACTACCTCTGTCTCCCCTAAACTTTGGTAAGTTTTGCTTCAGAAAGCTAAACATCGATACTCCTCCCTCCTCAATAACTCCACGGCCTCCCTGTACAGCAAGCTCCTTAGGAACACCTACTAGCTGTACAGGAGTCGATGCAACTGGTATTGCCTCTAGTGCCACAGGTGGGGGCATTGCTACTGGAACTGGTGGTGGTGGTACATTCTGATGTTTCCTCCTCAAATCTGCTAAATCCCTACGTAACTCCATCAACCCCCTCATCATCTCAACTCTCCAGGGATCATCACCCCTCTCTGTATCCTCTGACTTTCGTCGAGATCTAGACGAACCCTCTGAAACTTAGTACTCTCTGACCAATGACTCACTGGAGGCAACCTCTGCCTCACGGGTATCTCTGTCCTATCGTCGGACATCTCTAAAATCTGTTAGGAAAAATAGAAACGTACTCAGTATATCACAGAATCGTAGAATACTAACACATAACAGACTAATACAACAAAAAATGACACAGGAATTCCTATGCTCCATGGTTTACTTAATTCTACCCATTTTGTACTTAATCACTATTCCTCTATAATTTAGGTACTATTCATCTGTAATCTATGCTCTGGTGTCTGTAATCTAGAGCTCTGATACCACCTCTGTCACGACCCATTTCCGGATCGCGACGGTCCTAGGATGTGAGAGATGCCAATGGCGACCAGCACCAGTAGAATCCAGTATCACATGCATAATCTATAAACCTCAATTAATTATCCATCTCACTAAATTACCATTCATTATGTCATTCTATAATTCTTTCTGTAAATTAGTGCGATTGACTGTAATAGTCATAATAACATGCATTATAATCATTATAAATCATAAAATATCATCACATACATATATAACTGTTCATATCCTAGCTAACCCATACATACCCCATGGAGCAGCTAGATTATGAACACTAAAAATATAGAATTCAAAATATTACATCAATCAATAGTGAGCAGAAATCCACTGGATGTCAGAAGATGAGATTCTGCAATCTACTCCTCTCCTGAAATGGTTAAACAAAGAAATGGTGAGTATATAAGATACTTAGTGAAATCTATATGCATCACTAAATAAGTAATAGGTAATAAAAGGAACAATGGTGCCAACAGGTTAAGATAAACAATATACAAAATCAATAACAGGTGACAACATAGTCAATAAACATATCATAGGCTCAGTATCATATGAAAAGACAGATAAAGGGATGGACTATATGAAATCATACAATCTCCAGTAGAATTAGTATGGACTATATGCGAACATACAGTCTCCAGTAATATCCATATCAGTAAACATAAGACTGATCAGGTCTTATGGCCAGGACCATAACCCCTCCTAGTTAGGGCACCAATAATACAATGTGCACATCGCAGACAGTATTTTCCCACTACCTATCGGAGCGGTAGCTTTGTCAAGCCACATTAAGATCAATATAAAGAAGCAACATATCAATGGACATCATTATGCAAAAATGGTATCCTCTATATCGATAAGCTCAATATCAATCAATCAATTATCAATAGAATCAATGGCATTGCAATAGATGATATATAATCAATGACAAGTGGTTTGGTAATCAATAAAGACATGGAACAAAAGTTGGTTCTACAAAGGAAAATGGTAGGCCAATTAGCATGTCAATGTCGCTGGTGATGATGGCATTCAAATGGTAGGCCTATGGAATACAAGGCAATAGGCCAATAGAAAAAACAACTAGGCATTTAATCAAACACTTGGTGGGCACAAATTGGCAAGCCAATAGATTAGGGTTGGGTGCAAATTTGACTTGCCTATTTCAATCAACAACAAACCACATTGTCAACAACACAATAGGTATCAAATAATCAAGATTAAACAACATAAAATGGATCAAAATGGCTATGAAATTCAAGACAAAAATCAAGCAAAACCAAGGCAAGTGAATGTATTTTAGGTTCGACCAAAACTGTAACACCTTAGCCGAAACCCTAATAGGGACCTTTTAGGGAAATAATTTTTCCTTTCTTATTGATGTGTTATAATATGTGTGAATGCATGGAATATATGTATATGCATGTTATATGACCTAATTTTTAGGTCT
>CANXYC010669764.1:0-18413 GCA_948193065.1 Aleurites moluccanus | reverse complement strand
AGACCTTAAGGAAGACATGATCACCAACTGCAAAATGTACATCCTTCCTCTTCGGATCAGCATAACTCTTCTGCCTACTGAAGGCAGTCCTCATCCAATCTCTGATCATAGGAACCTTTTCCATAGTCTCTCTAATCAACTCTTGCCCCTCTAGCTGCTTCTCCCCCGGCTCCACCCAACACACTGGAGATCTACACTTCCTACCATATAGTGCGTCAAATGGAGCCATACCAATAGAAGATTGGAAGCTATTATTATAGGAGAACTCAATCAATGGCAGATAATAATCCCAGTTATCTTTGAAATCCAAAACACACAATCTGAGTATATCCTCCAATGTCTGGATTGTCCTCTCCGAATGCCCATCAGTCTGCGGATGGAAAGCAGTACTAAACTATAACTGGGTACCCATTGCCTCCTGAAACTTCTGCCAGAACTGAGAAGTAAATTGTGTAACCCTGTCTGATATAATCATCAAAGGAACTCCATGAAGCCGCACAATCTTATCCACATACAACTGTACATACTGAGCTTCCGTATAACTGGTCCTAACCTTTAGAAAATGAGCAGACTTCATCAAACAGTCTACAATCACATATATGGAGTCATAACCCTTGGTAGTCCTCGGTAGACCCACTACAAAACCCATAGTAATCTGCTCTCATTTTCACTCCGGCAACTCTATCTCCTGAAGTAGCCCTGATGGCTTCTGATGCTCAAACTTAACCTACTAACGAGCTAAGCATTTGGACACAAACTGAGCAACATCTCTCTTCATACCAGGCCACCAATACACATCTCTCAGATCATAGTACATCTTGGAAATCCCTGGATGTACACTATAAGCTAAGTAGTGAGCCTCTCTCATAATCCGATCCCCTAGCCCATCAAAATCTGGTACACATATAGTTTTCCACATCTCAATATCCCATCCTCTACTAAAAACTTTGTCATCTTCCCACTCTGTACCTCTCCCTTGAGCTTCAATAGATAAGGATCTCTGTCCTGAGCTACTTTAATATCATCAAGTAAAAGTGACTTCACTCGAAATTGGGCCATAAGAGCCTGGTTCTGATTCTGGGAATCCAAATCTAACTCCACTCCCAAATCTGCCAACTCTCTCATCTCTCGGATCAATGGCTTCCTACCAATCACAATATGAGCTAGACTTCCCATCGATTTCCTACTCAATGCATCAGCCACTACATTGGCCTTACCCGGCTGGTAAAGGATCTCACAGTCATAATCCTTAAGTAGCTCCACCCATCTGCACTGCCTAAAATTCAGATCCTTCCGCCGAAATATATACTGTAGACTCTTATGATCAGTATATATCTCACATTTCGATCCATACAAGTAGTGTCTCCAAATCTTCAAGGCAAATATCACCGCTGCCATCTCCAGATCATGTGTCAAATAATTTGCTTCCTGCTTCTTTAACTAATGAGAAGCATAATCAATTACCCTACCAATCTGCATCAGTACACATCCCAAACCAATCCGTGAAGCATCATAATACACCATGAATTTCTCCCCCTCCACTAGCAATGCCAATACTGGAGCACTGGTGAGGTAGTATTTCAAAGTCTGAAAACTGCAATAAGACTCATCAGTCCATACATACCGCTCCTGTTTCCTCATCAATCTAGTCAATGGAGCTGCAATTCGAGAGAAATCCTTCACAAACCTCCTATAGTATCCAGCCATACCCAGAAAACTACAAACCTCTGTAACACTAGTAGGCCGAGGCCAACTAGCAACCACTTCTATCTTCTGAGGATCCACCATAATACCATCCTTGCATATCACATGCCCAAGGAAAAATACTTCAGTTAGCCAGAACTAGCATTTAGGTAACTTAGCATACAACCGATGCTCCCGAAGTGTCTGCAAAACAATCCTCAGATGCTCCACATGCTCATCCTCACTCCTAGAATAGATAAGTATGTCATCAATGAATACAATGACAAACTTATCTAAATATGACCTAAACACCCTGTTCATAAGATCCATGAAAGCAGTCGGTGCATTGGTTAACCCGAATGGCAATACCAAAAACTCATAATGTCCATAGAGGGTCCTGAAAGCAGTCTTATATACATCACCCTACCTAATACTCAACTATTGATACCCAGACCTCAGATCAATCTTCAAAAAATGGTTGGCACCCTGCAGCTGATCAAACAAGTCATCTATCTGAGGCAATGGATACTTATGCTTCACTGTGACTTTGTTTAGCGGCCTATAGTCTATACACATCCGTAAAGAGCCATCTTTCTTCCTCACAAACAGTACTGGTGTACCCCAAGGAGTACTGCTCAGTCTGATGAACCCTCTATCCAATAGCTCCAGTAACTGTACTTTTAATTCCTTCAGTTCAGTTGGAGCCATTCTGTATGGTGGAATAGATATAGGGTTAGTGCTTGCATGCACCTTAATCTTAAACTCAATCTCCCTATCAGGGGGCAATCCTAGCAACTCCTCAGGAAATACATTAGGAAACTCCCGAACTACGATATCTGATCCAACTGTACAGAAGACTTCTGTACATCTCTCACATGTGCTAAATAGGTTGAATAGCCTTTCCTAATCATCCTCCTGGCCTGAATAGCAGAAATCAGGTTAACCTTGAACTCCCGTATATCACCCTAAAACTCAAACTCAGGCTGCCCCTCAGGCTAAAACCTGACCTTCTTCCGATAACAGTCTATAACCACTCGGTGCCTCACAAGCCAATCCATACCCAAAATAACATCTAGCTCTAAGACAGGCAACTCAATCAAATCAGCACGCAAGATGTTATCATCAATCTCAATCATATAGTCAGGGTAATAATAATCCACATCAATATTAATACCCATAGGAGTAGCAATCATCAAAGGCACATCTAATAATCTCATTTCCTTATTCAATTTAGGTGCAAAGTGTGGTGACACAAAAGAGTGAGTTGCACCCAAATCAAATAAAGCATTTGCAAACTCATTCTGAATCAGAATAGTACCTGTGACCACGTTATTTGTCCTCTGGGCATCCTGGGCATTGACTGCAAATACTCTGCCCTGGCCTCCTACCAGCTGGAGCCTTACTACCACTAGGAGCCTATCCTCCCCTGCCTCGGCCTCTGCCTGATGCCTCTTTACCCATGCTCTGACTCCTCTACGCTATCGACTGAGAGACCGTAATAGACAGTTGTTGATCAACCCTTAATGGACAGCTGTGAGCATAATGGCCCTGCTGGCCACACCTTAAACAAGCACCAGTCCGTCTCCAACACTCTCCCCCATGTCTCCGACCATAAAACCCACAAATAGGAATGTTGGGTGCCTGTATAACTGGTTTCGAAGAACCCTATGAGTAGGCAGGTGCTAACTGAACTACTGGCAATCCCCTACTCTGTAGTCTCCTCCTCTGACTAAATCGTGGCAGTGGCTCTAGCTGCCTAAACTAGGAGTTGCTCTCCCCCTCCTAAACTGAGATCCCGGACCTCCCTTCCTCTTCTGGTCTCTCCTTGCTCTCTCTAATCTATAATTCTCTTCCATCTGTGTGGCCTTATCAATCACTGTGGTAAGAGAAGTAAACTCTATAGCCAATAATGCAATATGCAGTGCAGCATGAACACCCCTCTGAAATCTACTAATCAGCTCAGCCTCAGTAGAAACAGTGTGAGTAGCATATCTACTCAGTCTAGTGACCTCCTCTGCGTTCTCCTCCACAGATCTGTCTCCCTGCACCAACTACTCAAATCTAACTAGATTACGAGTCTTCATCCCCTATGTGATGAACTCATCAATAAGCCCCTGTCGAAACTCAATCCATGTAGGTGGGTGCTCACTATATAGCCTAGTCTCCATCCTCCTAGAAAATCAAGTCCATACCTTTCCCTTCAGTAGCAAGCCAACAAGCCCCATAGCTCTCAACTCAGAACATGGTAGTCTTCTCACTACCTTCTCCACCTCCTCCAAGAAATCCACAGGATCAGTACCTCTGTCTCCCCTAAACTCAGGCAGGTTTAGCTTCAGTAAGCTAAACATCATGACATCTCCCTCCTCTATTACTCTACGGCCTCCCTGAATAGCAGGCTCCGCAGGAACCCCTACTGGCAGCACAGGAGCTGGTGCCATAGGAACTGCCTCTGGTGCCACAAGTGGGGGCACTGCCACTGGCACTGGAGGTGGCGGTACATGCTGACCTCCAGCCTCAAATCAGAAATCTCCCTGTGCAAATCCATTATCCCCCTCATATCCTCATCTCTCTAAGGGTCAACGCCCCTCTCTATACTCTCTGAAGTCCGTCAGGATCTAGAAGTTCGTCAGGATCTGGAGGGACCCTCCGATACTGAAAACTCCCTCACCAAGGACTCATTAGAGGCAACCTCTGCCTCACGGATATCTCTATCCTAATCATTAGACATCTCTATAATCTGTCAGGAAAATGAAAACTTACTCAGAATATGACAGAATCACATAATATTAATATATAACAGACGATAACAGCAAAAGATGTCAAAGAAAATCCTATGCTCCATGGTATACATAATTCTACCCCATTCTGTACTTAATCACTATTTCTCCGTAATTTAGGTACTATTCATCTGTAATCCTATACTCTAGTATCTATAACCTAGAGCTCTAATACCACCTCTGTCATGACCTGCTTTCGCGGACTGCGATGGTCCTAGAGTACGGGAAATGCCAATGGCGACCGGCACCTATAGAACCCATCAATCACTATGATGCAATCTATAATCATCAATTAATTATCCATTTATTCTTAATTACTATTCATTCTGTCATTTAGTGTTATTGGCTGTAACAGTCATAATATCATGCCATATCTCATAATATAACCCAAGTATCATCATCATATATATACAACTGTTCATTTCCTAGCTAACCCATACATACCCCATGGAGCAGCTAGATTATGAACATCAAAATACAGAGTACAAAAATATATACATCAGTACTACTGGCAGAAATCCCTAGATGATAGACGACAGGATTCTGCAATCTACTCCTCTCCTGAAATAGGTAAACAATGAGAAGGTGAGTATATAAGATACTCAGTGAATCTATATGCATCGCCAATAAAAGTGAGGTTAACAGAAGAACCAATGATATCAAAAGCTCAGTATAACCAATTTACATAAGCATTTACAGTAAATGACAGAATAAATCAATAAGGATATCATAGGTTTAGTACCATAGAGAAAACAGATAAAGGGATGGATTGTATAAAATTATACCATCTCTAGTAGCATCAATATGGACTATATGCAAACTACATGCGCACATACAGTCTCCTGTATATCAATATCTGTAACATAAGACGAATCAAATCTTATGGCTAGGTCTATAACCCTTTTCCTAGCTAGGGTATCAGTAATACAATGTGCACAAGGCTGATAATATTTCCCCACTAACCTGTCGGATCGGTAGCTCTGTTATATCACAATAAGGTCAACATAAGAAGAAAACTTATCAATGGACACCATTTTGCCACAATGGTATCCTCTATCTCAACAAACTGATATCAATCAATCAATAGCAGTTAAGTAGTAATGGCTCATTAGAATCAATTAAGGAACCTAAAATCAATAAGGCATCAATAATAATCAAAGAAACAACGACCAAAGGTCTAACGACCAAAAATGGGAACAAACATATTTTGGTCATTTGCGGCCAAAAAGTTGACGCAATTGGCATGCCATTATCGCTCGCGATGGTAGCATTCAAATGGTTGGCCTACGAAAATTTCGGCATGGTTTTGGTGCAATTTCGACATTGCTCCAAATATCAACAAATATGCACATGGAAAGCAATTTATAGGCAACAACCACAACTCAATAATCTTCAACAAAAGCATCCAAATAAGCCAAGAAAACACAAGCCAAAGGTATGAACAAAAATAAGGCAATTTACCCAATTAGGGTTCAGCCAACAACAAATTTTCACATATGAGTTTCAATTGACGTTTTATCAATTTAGGCAAGTGAATTGATGCATAATAGACTCATCTATCACTCTAAATCATCAAATGCCATGAATTTGCTATCCAATTCCTCAATTTCTCCTTTTAGGCTAAAATCGACGACTTTTTCCGAATGAGTTTTCTACAACGAAACGAATGCCAATTAAATATCGATTAATACCCAATTGACTTATTCTAAAGCTAATTTACACATCCTAATCCATATACTCAAAATCAAAAGTCACAACTTCAATTTAGCGTTAGAAAATTAGGGAAACTTGTTTAATGCATCAATTGATGCAATTAAACCACTTACCCATTCCTTTTATCATCTAATTAACCTATTTAAACCAAAAAATCAAACAAATAATCAACTTACCCAAAAACCCTAAGTTGGCTGAAAATTCCCTTTGCTTGTTCTTTAATTTTTCTTCACTTTTTATGGTTAATTTTGGTTGTTTAATGTTTGTATGGTTTTAGTTTATTGTTTGTAACAATTTCCCTTCACAAATCAAGCTAAGAAAATCAAAAAGAAGAAAGGAAAATGGTCATGGGCAAAAGAGAGGAAAATGGAAGAAATTTGTTCTAAGTGTCCTTTATATAGTAGGACAAAATAGGCAAATTATACTTTAGTCCTCCAATTTTCTAAAATTTACTTTTGGTCCTTTTTTACTCGGTAACTTATTCCGACAATTCTGTCAGGAATTAGAATTCAAAGTGAATGTTTAAACATCATATTTTTATTAATATTAATTAATAAAAATAGTTTCAGAGTCGTTCTAAAACTCGGACTGCAAATTTTCACTATTCACCGAAAGTACCCTTTTTGCTCGTTTTAGCAGTGTTCTTTAATATTTTCTCATATTTCTTTTTACTATATTCACACATGAATATACCTTATCATTAACCCTCAATATTCATTCATCGATCGTTCTGCTATTTTTACAGCAATGATATCGGTACCGACGATTTCCGAAAAATTTTCTCGTTTTCGCTCTAACTGATTTTCTAAAATTATTATTGGTCATTTCGATGATTTTAATATATATACTGAGAATTTTATTCACTAAAATATGTTATGCATTTCTAGGGTATTACACTTCTGCAGCAGTGTCTCAGCCACTGTACAGATGAGCCAGAATGTTACCAGAGAGGCTCAAGTAAAGGGCAGAGCCAGAGGTCAAGCACCTAGCAGCAGTCAAGCCCTAGCAGGCAGAAGTCAAGGGTGAGTTTTTGTTGTTAATACCCAAGAGGGATAGAGAGCGGACAATGCAGTCATAGGTATGATCCTTATTCAGAATGAATTGGCACAAGCATTATTTGATTTGGGTGCTACAAATTCCTTTGTTTCACCATTGTTTGCACCTAAGATGAATAAGGAGAGATAGTTATTGAGTATACCTTTAGAGATAACCACACCTATGGAGGAGAGTATAGAAGTGAAATATTTTTATCTGAGCTATGTGGTAGAAATTGATGATAACATTTTACGTGCTGATTTGATAGAACTGCCTGTGTTTGAGCTTGATGTGATACTTGGTATAGATTGGCTAACGAAACATCATGCAATTATTGATTGCTATGAGAAGAATATTAGATTCCAGCCTGAGGGGCAACCAGAATTTGAATTCCAGGGTGACAAATGTGAATCTGGAACCAATTTTATTTCTGCTATTCGGGATAGGAAGATGATTAAGAAGGGTTGTTTAGCATTCCTGGCTCATGTGGTAGATGTACAGAAGACTTCAACATGGATTGATCATATACCTGTGGTCCGAGAATTCCCTGAAGTCTTTCCTGATGATTTGTCAGGACTAACACCGAACAAGGAGATTGAATTTGAGATTGATGTGTTGTCACGACCCGCTCTCAAGGCCACGACAGTCCTAGGATGCGGGAGATACCAAAGGCGACCGGCACCTGTAGAACCCATCATCACATCTATACAATCTCATACTATACATATCAATCTATAGTCATATACTCACATAAGCACTATTCATTCTATTACTCTGTCATTCATTCTGTTACTTTCTGTAATTACCATAATCATATACACATATACATTTATAGTCCAAAATATTTCATACACTTATATATACAATCTGTCTATACCATTATACAATACCCATGGAGCATCTATTATACATACAAAAGATACAGTGTTTAAATTAATTATAATGTCTATGTCAGATTGCAAAATTCCTTAGAGGAATAAAAGCCAGGAATCTACCTCCTACTCTGCACCTGGAGAGGGGAAACAGTGAGAGGGTGAGTATATATGATACTCAGTGAATCTAATATGCATCGACCAATAAATAGATAATGGAATATCAATAAATAATAGGCAGATGAGATAAATAAATCAATCTGCTCAAAATCTTTGGATACAGAATCAAGTACAGAATATGACTGCAAAGTCAATACTCATATCAAGGAAGATATATCACATGGATAAGATAGATAATGAAAGATATAAAGCCATGAAACATATAAAAATGTGTCAAGCATAAATCAATCCCATATCAATAAACATAAGATTGATCAAGTCTTATGACTAGGACTGATAGCGCTTCTCAGCTAGGGTATAATAACAATACATTATGCACAATGCTGACAGTATGTACTAACTACCCTATCGGGGCGGCAGCTCTGTCAAATCACATCGGAATCAATAGAATCAATAAACACATCAATAGATACCATTTCACAATAATGGCATCACTAAGTATCAATAACTCATCATTAATCAATTCAATGAGCAATAGAATCAATAGGATATCAATAACAATTGATTATACAGTGACCAAAGGTCTAGCAACCAACAATGGGATTAAACATAAGTTGATCATTTACAGACAAAAAGTTGACACAATTGGCATGCCATTATGGCTGGCGATGATGGCATTCAAATGGTTGGCCTATGGATTTTTGAGCTAGGCATTTTATCGAACATATCGTGTGCAACAATGAAATGACATTTTGGCAAGGTTTTGGTGCAACATTGACATTGCCCCAATTGTCAATAATAACACATATTATAAGCAATTCCATATGCATCATATACACATCAATAAACATCATTAAATGGATAAAATTGGCATGAAAAAAGCCATAGGAAAAATAATAACAATTCAAGCTAAAAATAGCCAATTAGGGTTCGGCCACTTTAGGGTTTTTGCATATGAATTTCAATTGACATTTTAACACTTTAGGCATAACATATGATACATAAAAGACTCACCTAATACTTCAAATCACCTAGCAAAATTGGTTTGCCACCAATTCCTTCAAATTCCTCAAAGTAGGTAAATGTGCAATTTTCTTCAATTGAATTTTCTACAACAATTCAACCATAGAATATTCATTAATTAACTTTCAATTAACTTATTCTATACTCAAATTACACATACTAATTCAATTTCAACAAATCATCTCTTACAACTTAGGGTTAAGGTTTGAAAATTAGGCAAAATTCCTATATGCATCAATTGATGCAATTAAACACGTTACCCAATCTTATTAACATCTAATAACCCTAAATCAACCATAAAATCAAACAAAGCAACAGTTTACCTCAACTTAATGCTTTGGTCGAAATTCCTTAGTTGCTTGTTCTTAAAATTTTCTTGTTTTTCATGGGAGCAAATGGATGGAGGATGAAGAATATAAAGTTTATTTCAAGTTTCCATGAATTTTCCTTAGCAAAATGGAAGAAAAATCAATGGAAAATGAAGTAAAAAATTTTGGACAAAAGAAGAGAAGAAATGGCCAAAAATTTACTAAGTGTGGCTTATATTGTAAGTCACATTTGACAAATTTCACTTTGGTCTTTAAACTTTCCTTAAATTGTGCTTTTGCCACATTTCCTTCTGAAATTTATTCTGATAATTCTGTCAAAATTTGGATTTCAAAGTGATATTCAAACATCTTATTTTTATTAATACTTTATAATAAAAATAGTTTCAGAGCCGTTCTGAAACTCAGACTGTCCAAATTCCACTATATCCCTAAAGTTTCATTTATTTACGGTTTTGCCATCCCTTACTATTTCAGTGTTCCTAAACATTTTTTACCTCTTTATTTTTACTGTATTTATACATGCATACACATAATCATTTAACCCTTAGTCAGAATCAGAAATTAATCTGTAGACTAGGCTGCTATTTTTGCTACAGCAATATCAACACCAACATTTTTCGGAACAGTTTTCCGTTTTCGTTCTAACTAAGTTTTTAAAATTATCTTTAGTCATTTTAATAATTTCAAACCACATACCTAGAAATTTAATCATAAAAACATGGTAAGCTTTTATAGGGTATTAAGTGTGTATCCAGGTACAGATCTAATATCCATTGCTCCTTACAGAATGACACCTACAGAATTGAAAGAGTTAAAGGTGCAACTACAGGAATTATTGGATAAAGGATTTATCAGACCAAGCAATTCTTCGTGGGGTGCTCCGATACTGTTTGTGAAAATGAAAGATGGCTCGCTGAGGATGTGTATAGATTACCGGCAGCTGAATAAGATGACTAAGAAGAACAAATATCCACTGCCACGAATAAATGATTTGTTTGATTAGTTGCAGGGTACCAGTCACTTCTCTAAGATTGATTTGCGATATGGGTACCATCAGTTGAGAATTAAGAAGGAAGATGTGCCTAAGACTGCTTTCAGAACCCAGTATGGACATTATGAATTCTTAATGTTGTCATTCAGATTGACTAATGCACCGGTTGCTTTTATGGATCTGATAAACAGGGTATTCAATTCATACTTAGATAAGTTTGTCATTGTGTTCATTGATGACATTCTTATCTATTCTATAAGTGAGGAGGAGAATATAGAACATCTGAGGATTGTATTCCAGACACTTCAGGAGAATCAATTGTTTGCTAAATTTTCAAAATGTCAATTTTGGTTAACTGAAGTGTGTTTTCTAGGTCATGTGGTATGTAAAGATGGTATCAAAATTGATCCTCAAAAGGTTGAAGCAGTAGCTAATTGGCCTCGACCTACTAATGTTTCAGAAATCTGTAGTTTCCTTGGTATGGTTGGTTATTACAGATGGTTTGTGAAGGATTTCTCCAAGATTGTTGCTCTATTGACTAAGTTGACTAGGAAGTAGGAGAAATTTCTATAGACAGATAAATATAAGAGTAGTTTCCAAACTTTGAAGTCTTGTCTCACCAATGCTCCAGTGCTAGCTTTGCTAATAGAAGATGATATGTTTACAGCGTACTATGATGCCTCCAGAATCGGATTGGGTTGTGTACTTATGAAAAATAGAAGGGTGATTACCTATGCTTTTAGGCAATTAAAGAAGCATGAGATGAATTATCCGACTCATGATTTAGAGATGGCAACTGTGGTGTTTGCAATAAAGATCTTGAGACATTATCTATATGGGAATAAATGTGAAATCTACACTGATCATAAGAGTTTGCATTATATTCTGCAATAGAAGGATCTGAATCTCCAACAATGAAGATGGGTTAATTGTTTAAGGATTATGACTGTGAAATCATTCACTATCCAGGTAAAACAAATGTAGTAATAGATGCACTGAGCCGAAAATCTATGGGCAATCTAGCTCATATTTCAGTATCCAGAAGGCCTTTAATTCGTGAGATGAAAGAGTTAGTTGACATGGGTGTGGAGTTGGAATTAGGATTCCAGGATCAAAACCAGGATCTGATAGCCTAATTTCGGGTTAAGCCACTATTAATAGATGATATTAAGGTGGCAAAGGATAGAGATCTATACCTTTAGAAGTTAAAGGAAGATTTTTAGAATGGTAGAGCTATAGAGTTCATAATTGACGATGGTGTATTGAAGTGTGGTAAACAGTTATGTGCACCCAACATAGATAGACTTTGGGATCAGATAATGAAAGAGGAACATTATTCTTTTTACAATGTACATCTTGGAATGATAAAGATGTACCATGATCTGAGGGATATCTATTGGTGGCCTAATATGAAGAGGGATGTGGCAAAATTTGTATCAACATGCTTATCCTATCAGCAGGTTAAGTTTGAGCAGCATAAGCCGTCTTGTTTACTTCAGGAGATAGAGTTGCCATAGTGGAAATGAGAGCAGGCTACTATGGATTTCGCGGTTGGGTTACCAAGGACTATACGAGGTTATGACTCTATTTGGGTTATCGTGGATAGATTGACTAAATCTGCTCACTTTCTGAAAGTGAAGACCAGTTATTCTGCAACTCAGTATGCACAACTGTATGTTGATAAGATTGTTCGTATGGAGTGCCATTGGTGATCATATCTGATAGAGGTACACAATTTACTTCTTGCACAACTGTATATTGATAAGATTGTTCAACTTTATGGAGTGCCATTGGTGATCATATCTGATAGAGGTACACAATTTACTTCTTGATTTTGACAGAAGTTTCAGGAGGCTATGGGTACACAGCTATGGTTCAGTACAGCATTCCATCCACAGACAGATGGACAATCAGAAAGGACTTCCAGACATTAGAAGATATGCTAAGGTTATATGTTCTGAACTTCAAGGGTAACTGGGATCAGTATTTGTCATTGATTGAATTCTCCTACAACAACAGTTACCATTCATCGATTGAATGGCTTCTTACAAGGCACTATATGGTAGGAAATATCGATCACCAGTTTGTTGGGTGGAACCGAGTGAAAAATAGTTGGAGGGCCCATAATTGATAAAAGAAACAATGAAAAAGGTGCTAATTATCAAAGAGCGAATGAAGACAGCCTTCAATCGACATAAGACTTATGTCGATCCGAAGCGAAAAGATGTGCACTTTATAGTTGGTGATCATGTATTTCTTAAAATTTCACCTATGAAAGTTGTTATGAGATTTGAGAAGAAGGGTAAGTTGTCACTAAGATACATTGGGCCATTTGAGAATCTTGAGAATATTGGCAATGTGGCTTATAAATTGGCTCTTCCACCCAATTTGAGTCATGTGCACCTAGTATTTCACATTTCGATGCTATGGAAGTACGTGCCAGATCCGTCACATGTACTTGAATTGCAAGATATAGAGATAGAGGAAGACTTATCATATAAAGATCTACCAATAGAGATTGTTAATCGACAAGTCGGGCAGTTAAGGAATAAGGAGATACAGACGGTCAAAGTACTGTGGAAAAATCAGTCGGTGGAGGAGTGTTCCTGGGAAAGTGAGCAGGATATGAAGGCTAAGTATCCATTCCTGTTCCAACATTCAGGTACGTATTTATTTTAAATTCGAGGAAAAATTTATTTGAATGGGGGGTAGAATATAATACCCTAGAATGTTGCCACAAGTATACAGTAATAAAACTAGTTATTGGGCCGGGAACACCGATAGTACTAAGAAATTTCGGGAAATTTTTACAGCAATCAATTTAAGTTAATTTTTCTCAGTTAAGGGGTTAATGAGAGATTAAGATTAATTATAGCTAATTATATAAGGAAAGTATGGAAAAGTATTAAATATATTGAAAAATCAACATAATGGCTAAACCGTAAATAAATGAAACTTCAGGGACATTTTGGGAAAACCACTGTCTATATCCCATAATGACTCTGAAACTTATATTATGATAAACTATAGATAAAAATAAGTTATTTAATTCCCCACTTTTAAATCTAATTCTTAACAAAATAGACAGAATTAATTATAGAAACTTGAGGGGTCAAAGTCCAATTATTGGAAGGTTTGAGGACTAAAATGTAATTTGCCAATTTTTCTTACTATATAAGCATATCTTAAGAAAATTTTGTCCATTTTCTTCTTCTCCTCTTAAGTGGTTGAACCATTTCCCTTGTCTTCTCCATCAATTTTCAAGTTTGTTCTTACGGAAAATCTAAAGAAAACCTTAAAACAACTATAGTTCTTCCATTTCCAACCAAAATTTCTCTTGGAAACTTAAAGCAAATCAAGGAATAATTAGAAGAAGAATTCGGGTACTTCATCATCACAAGGTAATAAGTTGTTTTCTTTGATTAAATAGATTATTTATGTGTATTAGACATTGATTTAGATGGGTTTAGTGCTTAATTGCATCAATTGATGCATTTGGTAGAAAATCCCTAAATTTCTAAACCCTAATTGAAGTTGTTTGATGTCAAATCTTAAATTGATGATGTTTAATGTTTAAATAGCTTAGATAATATTAATTGGAGACTAATGGAAGTTAATTTTGAGATTGATTTGGTTTAGAACATCAAGATTTAGAAGATTTCGCATTTTTCCTCCTTTGATGATTTTGGTGGAAAATGAATTTTGCTAGCCAATTGGAAGTGTGACATGAGTTTATTATGCATCATTTGACATGCTAAATGCATTGAAATGTTGATTGAAATACTCCTTTGAAAATTCATTCATGGCCGAACCACTTGTCACTATTCACTCCTTCATATTTTGATTGGTTTTCTTCATATTTTACTTGCCAATTTGATCCATTGAATGATGTTTATTGATGGATATTCTATTCCTATTGTATAGACTTGATTGTGAGTTGTTTGTTAATTATATGGGTAATGTCACTATTGCACAATAACCTAACCGAATTGTTCATTGAATGTTGCACACCAAGTGTTTGACAAAATACCTAGTTCACTTTTTATAGGCCTACCTATTGTTTCATCCATATGCCTGCCATTTAAATATCATTGTCGTCAGCGATATTGTGTAGCCAATTGTGCCAACCATTGAAATTTTGATAACCAATATGTATACCAAACCTTTCATTATTGTTATATCTATTGTTATTCCATTTGCTTATTTTATTGGCTATCAATATTGAATTACAGTATCGATTGATTTATTGGAAATCTATTGTTTATTGATAAGCTTATTGCTTCCTATTGTTTCCTATTGACTTGTTTCATACCTATATTGGATATGATGTGATTTGACAGAGCTTCCTCACCAACAGGGTAGCAGATAAATACTGTCAGTAATGTGCACATTGATTACATGGTACCCTAGCTAGGAAGAGTTAACTGTCCTACCCATAAAACCTTATTAGTCTTACGTACATTAATATGAGATTGATATATCTTACACGTGTTCATGGCCCATTATCTGTCTTATCTACATGATATGTGCTTTGTTGGCCTATTTTCTTATTCCATATTATTGATTTTATAACCTATTTCTTTATTCTGTAATTGGTGTACAACCTTTTTATTTCATTAATTATTTACCTATTATTTATGGATTTTCTATCATATATCCCTTAAGTGATACATATTAGATTCACTAAGTATTTAATACTCATTCTTTTAGTTGTTTCCCATTTTACAGGTGCAGAGTAGGATGCAGAATCTCGACAATTGTTTCTATGTGGATTCCTCCAGATTATTTTGATAGTGTAATTATTTTTGGCACTGTATTTTGTGTATTATTATTAGCTGCTCCATGAATCATGTATATGGCATAGTTAGACTGTATATATAAATATATCATATTATATGGAGTTTAAATATTAATGTTGCATATGAGTATGATAATTACAGTTTATAGCAAAACAAATTACAGACAGTCAGACTGCAGAGTAACAGAGTGATAGAATGGATATTAAATAATTAATTGGTTAATGATATGATAGTAATTGATTTTTGAATTTTATACTGGGTTCTACAGGTGTCGGTTGTCTCTGGCATCTCCTGCATCCTAGGATCGTCGTGTTTCGAAATTGGAACGTGACATTCAAGGACGAATTTTCTTTAAGGGGGGAGAATGTAACACCCAAGATTTCGATTTGAGTGGTTGCATGAGGTTATTAATGGTCTCATGGTTATAGATTGTATTGATTAGTTGTTATAGAATTATTTCTTTGCCATTGATATTGTTTAGAGTGTGTTAGGTAATCTTAGAATTATTTTGGTGAGTGTTAGGATGGACTTGAGAAGTGATTGCCCAAATGTGAATTAACTTTATTCTTTCACGGGCGTGAAACTTATTCTTCACGGGCGTGAAATTCATTCTTCATGGGTATGAGACTTCAGGCTCTATATATAGAAGTCATTTTCAAATTTTTGAAAACCGGAAATCATAAATTTCTTATTCTTCTTCTTCTTCTTCTTCTTCTTCTTCTTCTCATTTCTTCCCCATTACTCAACTAACCTTCCCTATTGCCCTTTGATCACCCAAATAATTATTTCCTTCAAGGATTCTTCATTGGAAACACTTTTTAAGGCATCAAATCACTTCAAGGGTTTCTTTTCTCAAGAAATCTCTTGTTAGGGTTTTAAAGGTAAATCCTAAATCTTTACTTTTATAGTTGTTTATGGATTATGGCATTGTTAGATTAGTTATTTATGGGTTGTAGATAGTCTTTTATAAGCATTTATTGCCATTGATTATGCTTGATATGGGAGTTATGAGATTTAATGGTTTTATGTGAATAGTATGATGAATAGTAACTCTTTATTTAATGGTTTAATTGGTATTATGAATCATTTTATTGAGTACTAAGGGGTATTGTTAGACCTTAAGGTCTTCACCATACTTATTTTGATGGTTACAAACACCAAATCAATTGACTAATACGTTTGTTTGATTATATGCAAGAATTTCCAAGAATTTCTCTGAAGTATTACAAGATGCTGCTTAATCGCGGGCTCGACCACTTGTAGTCACGGACGCGATGCTAGGAACAAGCTTGGTCACAGGTGCGATAAAATTAGTCACAATCTTGAAAAGCTTCAGGTCGAGGGCGCGACACTTTTCAGTCGCAGGCACGAAATTAATTTGAGAATTCTAAAAACATCCAGTAGCTTTAAGGTGAACAGTGTCCCTCCAGTAGTGGGCGTGATACAAGGAAGTCGCGGGTGCAACTAAGTGAAGTCGCGGGTGTGACAAAATTATTCGCAGGCGCAAAATTAAAATCAGAATATCTCAAAACATCTAGTAGCTTCAAGATGAATAGTGACTTTCAGTAGCGGGCGCCACATCATACCGTCGTGGGTGCGACTAGATAAAATAGCAAGATTGATCAGCTCAATCGCGGGCGTGAAGTAGTTCAACCAAGTTCAAATGCTTAATATTGAAATTGGTTGCGGGCGCGACAGTTGTTGGGTGCGACTTGATAAAATTCAAATTTATTCTTTTTCAAGTCAAAAGATCATATGCTAGCCGCGGGCACAACGATTCTAGTCGAGGGTGACTCACCTGTAAACTAGCCGTTGGAGCGACATTTCAAGTGCATTTATTGCGGGAAAATGAGTCAAAATGACTCTTTCTTAAACCAAGACTATAAATATGAGTTGATTTGTATTAAATAAGTAGAGAACAACCTTAAACAAATTCATAAGTCATTTATTGAAAGATCATTCATATTTATTGTGCAAAAATCAGTATATACTTGCATTTATTGTAAATTTTCAAAGTTGTTGAAGTTCATTATTTATAAGAGAGTGTGGTAGAAAAGAAATTTTTTTATTCTCATCTCTTGTTAATCTTTTGGGTTATGTGTCAGTCTAGTTTGAGAAAAACACATTGTAAAAAGGTTAAAGTGTGAACCAAAACACTTAGGTTTGATCTTGAATCTATAAAAGGATCAAAGATAGTGAAATACTCAAGTGTGATCTTGAGGAGTGGACGTAGGCTCATTTTGACCGAACCACTATAAATCTTTGTATTGATTTTCTTCTTCTCTTCCTTCATCATATTTTTAATTGGTCATTATTTTATAAGACAACCAATTCACCCCCCTCTTGGTTGCCAAAGGGACTAACAGAATCCTAGAATTTTTTATGTTATGGTTTTGGGAAAGGAAACCCTAATTGAACCATTTTTTAGAATTTGTTGTTTTAGGCTTGGTGAATCCAAGGACCTAAGGATTGTTGATTGTGGTGATAATTGAGCTATTTGTTTTGGATTTGAGATAAGTTATGGGATAATTTATTCTTTATTATGAAATTCACACTTGTTAATATTGTTCTTGAATGAAGTTTAGTCATTGTTCTTGGACTAAATTTCATATTGAATATTATTATTTTGATATTGTAATATCATTGGGCCTTAGGCCATCATTGAAATATATTACCTTTGAAAGACCATTTGGGTCATATGAAATTATTGAAAACCTATTGAATATTGTTAATGATATTGATAACGTGAGATCTCTATACCCATCCATTATACCTTGTATCGATTGTATGGCTATTGAGGATTTAGAACGCTCTTCCAATGAGGGAGAAATCATTAGACTGTGTGCATTAGTGACCTAGCTGATAAGGTCAAATTGTATCAGTGGCTTTACCTAGGGGAGGCCTATTGGCCCTGGGACATATGTACTGATCAAGCATACGTATGGTATGAGATCATAGTTTCTCGATGGATGGATGGTATGGATACGATAGTTATTCTATCGTCACATTGATAGGTGCCATTTCTTTGTAGGCACATAAATATATGTCATTAAATGTATTCTTATTGTTCA
>CANXYC010669756.1:0-11762 GCA_948193065.1 Aleurites moluccanus | reverse complement strand
ATGCATATACACATCATATAAGCATATTATAAAGAAAGAAAAAATTTTCCCCTAAGTCCCCCTTAAGGGTCCTTTTAGGGTTTAGGTTGAGGTGTTACAACAACATACCTAATACTCATAACTTTATTCACCCTGAAAGCTCATATATCATCCTGGTTCATTAATATTATACTATACTATTCCTCGTGCCAATTGTCATACATATACATTATGCTAATGTCTTGCCGAAAATCCGGCAGAGTTTCCTCTGTATTCTCAACATGCCAATTTACCAATTTATCAATTAAGCACTTCCAATATCATTTCCCAACTCAACTTCATCTCTACTACATCAGTTCATTCATACTTCTCAATTCACATCATAACCATTATCATATCATACCTATTATAATACCCAAAATAGGCAACTAAATCAACATCCACACATAGATAATTACATACATACCAAATCTAATTACTTATACTTTAGATTACAGTACCATTGAGCTACTAGACAAATTTTTGGATTAAAAGATTAATCTAGAATATTTACATAGATGTGTCAAAATGTCCACGGTGGGGAAAGATGAGCTTATTGAACTCAGACCTCACCATCACTTGAAAATATTTAGAACTATGGGGGTAAGTATAAAATACTTAATAAGTAATTATATACAAAAATGCATGAGAATTATATACCATTTAGGCTGAGCTGAAACCTGAAAAGGTTGGTAGCAATATAGCCAAAGATAGAATCAATAGTACTGAAAATATGTGGTACAAGTAATGAACTATAAGTATGGCATATGAAATGTTCAAAATATGATGAATGATAATAACATGTAGTATGAGTCACATTACATATGATACAATATATAAATAGGGCGAATATGTCCAATATGCACAATTGTGCTAACCAATATATATGTGGCACAGTAGCGCGGGTGGCAATAGTTATGTAAGAGTGATTGGCTCTCACGACTAGAGAATATAAATCCCCTCTCTAGCAAGGGTCAAATAGATACTAGTGTACATATGGTCGACGGATAATCCCGCTATCACGTCGTAGTAGCCCTGTTATGTTATCATATGCAAAAGTCTCATATAATAGATATAGGATCACAAATATAACTCAATTTCATAAAATCAAACCTAATTCCTCATGCTTGCCCTAATTAGGTTCAGTTTTGGGGGTTTTTCCCAAATCAATTATTAATTCTTCAATTAGACTTACAATTACCTAATTCAAGTCACCAATTACACACCTAAACAACCAATTTCACTAAAAGTAAACAAATTCAAACTTTTCCCCAAATTAAGCATTTGGCCAAAGGGGGCTTTTCTTCCCCCCTCAATTTTTCTTTCAATTTAAGGTTCTAAAAGTGAATTCACTATGTCAATTAAAGGTTTAAACACTCAATTGCAGAATTTGTGAAGAAACTCCACATTAAAACCCTAATTTCCAATTCGGTTCATGGTCCATTCCAAAAATTGAAATCCAACACATGATTAAACATTCAATCCACATCAATTTAATCCATTAAACATCATTTATACAATCAATTATTCAATTAAAGCATCAAAAGCATTTTCCCCCAAATTTTCCCTCAAATCAATTCAGCCATCATGGAAATTACACAATAGATGCTTACTTTATCAATTAAACCATTCAAATCAACATTTAATTGCTAATAAACTATTAAATAACCAGAAATTTGAACTTACCTACACAATTCCTTAGGTTAGCCGAATGCTAGCCCTCAAATGTTACAACCAAAATGAAATTGGAACTTGGTTTGAAGAAATAGAGGATATGAGATAAATATTTCTACCAAAGCTTAGAAAGAAATCTCCATAATCTTCAAAAATCAACAATGGCCGAACCAAGAAGGATGAAGAAGAAGAAGTTCTCTTCTTTCATTTGATGCACACAGTTTTCTTGAATGGGAAAAGGAAAATGTAGAATTCTTCAGCTTATTTTAATAGATAGTGGAGATTTGCCATGCAATCTAGTACAACCCATCTCATAAAGCACACTTTAGAGCCTACACACGTATCCTTTAGATTGAAATGCACCAATAGTTTGTTCCATTGTATCTAGATGAGTGAAAGTGCTATTTACTCCTCCCTCTTACTCTTTTACTCCAATTGGGTCCTTATACATTACCAATTAAATCCCTACTTTTCATTTCTACTTGCAATTAAGTCCTATTATTTTTGTAACCCAATTTGGCTATTTTATTTTATTTATTTATTTTATTATCATTATTTTATTTTTCCCAAATAATTAATTAACAATCAAACACACATGTAAGCACATCAAATTAAATCCAAATAAATAAACAAAAATTCCCGAAGGTCCTTAACTATACTAGGCTAGGTTAGGACTTGGTGTTACATTCCACCCCCCTTCAAATAAATTCGTCCTCAAATTTAATAATTAGCAAGGTTTAAAATCAAATACCTGAGTCATTGAAGAGCTGAGGGTACTTCTTCCTCATCTTCGACTCACTCTCCCAAGTACACTCCTCTATTTTCCTATTATGCCACAAAACTTTTACCATTGGAATCTCTTTGTTATGAAGTTGACGAATCTGTCGGTCTACTATCTCTACTGGGACCTCCTCACATGACAACTCCTCGTCAATTTCAATGTCCTGTGGCTGAAGGATATGCAAAGGGCTGACACATATTTCCTTAGCAAAGATATGTGGAATATCGGGTGCACATGGCTCAAATTCGGTGGGAAGGCCAACCGATAAGATACACTACCAATCCGATCAAGAATCTCGAAAGGCCCTATAAACCGAGGGGACAACTTCCTTTTCCTTCCAAATCTCATCAACCCTTTCAGAGGTGATATTTTCAAAAATACGTGATTACCTAGGGAGAACTGTACATCTCTCCTCCTCGAATCCGAATAGCTTTTATGACAATTGAAAGCTATTCTAATTCTATCCTTATTCAAAGGAACTTTCTTAATCGTCTCCCGAATAAAATCTGGTCCCTCTAACTATTTCTCACCAGGTTCCACCCAACACACGGGTGATCTATACTTTCGTCCATACAACGCCTCATATGGTGCTATGCCAATCGTGGAGTGATAGCTGTTATTATAAGCAAACTCTATCAGTGGAAGATACTGATCCCAACTATCTTTAATGTCCATAACATAGAGACGTAACATATCTTCCAATGTTTGAATCGTACGCTCTGATTGGCCATCTATCTGAGGGTGAAAAGTTGTACTAAAATGCAACTGTGTACCCAGTGCTTCCTGAAATTTCTGCCATAATCGGGATGTGAACTGAGTACCCCTGTCCGAAATAATCACTGTCGGAACACCATACAATCGCACAATTTTGTCAATGTAGAGCTGAGCATATTATGCAGCAGAATAGGTGGTCTTCACTTCAAGAAAGTGAGCCGACTTTGTCAAACGGTCTACTATTACCCATACTGAATCATAACCCCTCCGAGATCATGGTAATCCCACCACAAAATCCATGGTAACTTGTTCCCATTACCATTCCGATAACTCTATCTCCTGCAATAAACCAGAGGGCTTCTGATGTTCAAATTTCCCCAGTTGTAAGCTGAACAGGTAGATACACATCAAGCAACATCGCCCTTCATATTCGACCACCAGTAATGGGCTTTCAAATCATGGTACATTTTTGTTGTACCAGGGTGCACTATATAAGGAGAGTAATGTATCTCTCGCATAATTTGCTCCCGAAGTCCCTTTACATCTGGTACACATAACCGCCCTTTACATTTCAATACCCCTCGATCATCTGTGAAATCTGGAACTTTCCCCTCTTGTAACAACTCTCAAATCCGAACTAACCGCGGATGAGCAATCTGAGAGCTTTTAATCTCATCAAGTAATAATGGTCTCACCTGAAACTGTGCCACTAGTACAGACTGCTACCCTCTAGTTTCCAAATCAAACTTTAGACCCATAGCAAATAATTCTTGAACATTTTATACCAAAGACATCTCTGTAGACGATACATGTGATAAACTTCCCATCGACTTATGGCTCAAAGCATCTGCCACTATATTTGCTTTCTCCGGGTAATAGAATATTTGACAATCATAATCTTTCAATAGCTTTACACACCGTCTCTGCCCCAAGTTTAACTCTTTCTGCTGTAAGAGATATTGAAGACTTTCATGGTCAGTGTATATTTCACAGTTCACCCCATAGAAATAGTGTCTCCATATATTCAAAGTAAAAATAACCGCTGCTAACTCTAAGTCAAGGGTGGGATAATTCACCTCGTGTTTCTTTAGCTGTCGAGATGCATATGCAATCACCTTCCCATCTTGCATTAATAAACATCCTAAACCAATTCTGGAAGCATCATAATAAATGGAGAACATACTAGTCTCAATAGGTAATGCCAAAACTAGAGCACTTATAAGACAGTTCTTCAAGGTCTGAAAACTCATCTCACACCTATCATCCCACTGGAACTTTACAAGTTTCCTGGTTAGCTTCGTTAGAGGTGAAGCAACTTTGGAAAAATCCTTTACAAACTAACAGTAGTATCCTGCCAAACGAAGGAAACTATGCACTTCTGTCACTATGGTAGGGCGTGGCCAATTTGCGACCACTTCAACTTTAAGACCATCCTTCCCAATAACATGCCACAAAAAGGTCACCTCATTCAGCTAGAATTCACATTTAGAAAGCTTTGCAAAAGGCTGATTCTCCCTCAAAGTATGCAATATGATTATGAGGTGCTCCTCATGCTCTTCTCTACTTTTAGAGCACACCAATATATCATCAATAAAGACAATGATGAACCGATCAAGATAAGGTCGGAAGACACGATTCATCAAATCCATGAAAGCAGCGGGAGCATTTGTCAACCCAAATGGCAGTACCAAGAACTCATAATGGCCATATCGTGTTCTGAAAGCAATTTTCCAAATATGCTCCACTTTAATCCTCAACTGGTAATACCCTGATCTCAAATCAATTTTTGAGAAGTAGCAAGCTCCCTGTAATTGATCAAAGAGATCATCAATCCTAGGTAACGGGTATTTGTTCTTCACAGTTACTTTATTCAACTATCTATAATCGATACACATCTGAAGTGACCTATCTTTCTTCTTAACAAATAAAACTGGAGCTCCCCAGGGTGAACTGCTAGGGCGAATAAACCCATTTTCAAGGAGTTCCTGCAACTGTACTTTTAGCTCTTTCAATTCAGGTGGAGCCACACGATACGCTGCAATAGAAACAAGATTAGTACCTGGGTATACATCAATCTCAAACTCTATCTCCCTTTCAAGAGGTAACCCTGGTAGATCATCTGGGAACACATCCGGAAATTACCTTATAGTAGGAATATCATCCAATGCAATTGATGCTTTAGTAGTATCTAATACTGTAGCCAAATACGCCTCACATCCCATAAGAATCAATCGACTCACCTCAATCACAGATATTAAACCCGATGCACATCTATTTATTTCCCCCTAGAAGGTAAAGGTCTCCCAATCACCAAGCCTGAAATCTATATGTTTCATAAAATAATCAATCATAGCTTTATAGGCTATCAACCAATCCAAGCCTAGAATGACATAAAACTCAAGTATAGGCAATTCAATCAAATCAACATATAACACATGATCACATATAGTCATAGCACAATGCTCATATCAAAAACCCACAATGATATTTTCACCTACGAGTGTAGCAAGATCTAATGGTATTGGTAATGGTTTCCTATCAATCCCTAATTTATCAGCATAAACAGGTGAAACAAATGAGTGTGTGGCACCCAAATCAAACAGCACATAAGCAATATCAAGCTGAATATAAACCATTCCAATAACTGTGTTATGAGAACTCTGAGCCTGCTATGGGGTCATAGCAAGAACTCTCCCCTGACCCTTGCAAGCAACTGACTGGCTGATGTCTGACCTGCACCTGATGGTCTACCCCTACCGGGTCCCTCTCTGCCCATCTGAACTGTCGGCTGAGATCTTGTACTACCTGCCGGCTATGGAGTCCATATAGGACAATCTCCATAAAAGTGGCCAAACTATCCACACTGGAGACATGCTCCTGATCTCATCTGGCACTCCCCAACGTGCCTCCTTCCATAATGTCTACAAATAGGTGGCTTTGAGGTCATTTGCCGGGCCTACTAGAGCCCTGTGAATAAATAGGAGCAGCAAATCTTCCTTCCTACTCTCTATACTGGGGTCTCCCCTGTCTCTGAGATGAAACTAAATGTCCTAACCTGGGAGGTAATCAAACTCACTGCTGCTATGAGGATCCCTCCCCAGGCCTCTAAAATTTACCACCTCTACCCCTTTTCCTCTGATCTTTCACAAATCTCTCTTCTCTGTACTTAGCTTCCATCTGGGCAACTTTATCAATAACCTTACCCAGAGAGGTAAATTACACAGCTAGGAGGGCATTAAACAATGGATCATGTAACCCTCTCCTAAATCTATCAATCAGGTCTGCTTTAGTCGGGGCTATCCTCCTCCAATACTTGCTCAATCGCCAAAACTCCCTGGCATACTAGGGAAAACTAAGATTGCCCTGACTAAACTACTCAAATTTAATAATGCTCACTGATCTAAGCCCTTCGGTCAAGAACTCATCCATCAACTGTTGTTTAAACTCAGCCCAAGTCATCGGGTCATCACTATAGATATTCTCATCTATGTGCTCCACAAACCAGGTAAAAGCATTCTTCTGTAACAATAAACCCACCAGCTCTATTATTCTAGCATCAGAACAGGGTAACTTCCTAAGAACCTTATCTACCTCCTCCACAAAGACACTAGGATCCATGCCATATTCCCCTGCATATGTGGTCAACTGAAACCTCCTAAACTCTTACATAGTCACCCCACCCTCGCATATAATCCGGTGACCCCTCTGCCTCAAATGATCAACTGGCACTGGGGGTGCCTCAGGCCATATTTCAGGCTGAATGGGTGGTGGGGGAGGCTATTGCACTGGTGCAGGCTGTGCTTCCAAATGAGTCTATAATATTTGCAACATTTCCCTCCTAAATTCTTGCATCTCCTACCTCTAGGGTGCATCCCCCGCCATAAAAGATTCAGTGCGCCTACGACTCCTAGATGGTTCAGTCGCTTGCACTGAGACATTAGAGGGAACTTTTGCCTCACCACTCAACTCTCTATGATCCCTCTCAATCGTGGGAAAATCCAGTCCTGTAGTGTGCTGAGACAACCTCACAGACAATAAGAAAACACAAAATCAAATCAGAAAGAGTAATTTCATTTTGGTACGCAAAATATAAACAATAACGATGACTATACTTTGACAATATACAAATACCTATGCTCCATGGTACAATGGTTATATATATGGCATGCTTACAATATAAAGCAATTAAAACCTTTGGCTCTGATACCACCTTTGTCACGATCAAAACCAAGGAGCCACGACAGTCCAAGGGTACGAGATCTGCCCGAGGCTACCAGTACCATGATGAACCCCTAATACAACATTTCTAATACTCATAACTTTATTCACCCTAAAAGCTCATATATAATCCTAGTTCATTCATATTATACTATATTATTTCTCATGCCAATTCTCATACATATACATTATGCCAATGTCTTGCCGAAAATCCAACAGAGTTTCCTCTATATTTTCAACATGCCAATTTACCAATTTACCAATTTATCATTTAAGCAGTTCCAATATCATTTCCAAACTCAACTTCATCTCTGCTACATCAATTCATTCATACTTCTCAATTCACATCATAACCACTACCATATCATACCTATTATAATACCCAAAATAGGCAACTAGATCAACATCCACACATAGATAATTACATACATACCAAATCTAATTACTCGTACTTTAGATTACAGTACTATGGAGCTACTAGAAAAAATTTTGGAATAAAAGATTAATCCATAATATTTACGTAGATGTGTCAAAATGTCCATGGCGGGGAAAGATGATACTATGGAACTCGAACCTCACCGTCACCTGAAAAGATTTACAACTATAAAGGTGAGTATAAAATAATCAGTAAGTAATTATATATAAAAATGCATGAGAATTATATACCATTTAGGCTGAACCGAAACCTGAAAAGGTTAGTAGCAATATAGCCAAAGATAGAACCAATAGTACAGAAAATATGTGGTATAAGTAATGAACTATAAGTATGGCATATGAAATATTCAAAATATGGTGAACGATAATAACATGTAGTATGAGTCACATTACATATGATACAACAGGTAAATAGGGCCAATATGTCCAATAGGCACAATTGTGCTAACCAATATATATGTGGCGCAATAGCGCGAAACCAATAGTTATGTAAGAATGATCAGCTCTCACGACTAGAGAATATAACTCCCCTCTCTAGCAAGGGTGAAATAGATACCAGTGTGCACACGGTCGACGGATAATCCCGCTACCCCGTCGTAGTAGCCCTATTATGTTATCATATGCAAAAGTCTCATATAATGGATATAGGATCACAAATATAGCTCAATTTCACATATAACAACTCATTTTCATATCATATGTATCAAATAGGCATACTGGACAAAGTTAAGAAACGGGCCCGTCGGGGCCAAATTTTGCTGATGCAACTGGCAAGTCAAATTACGGGTCTGTCTTAGGATTTTCGAGGAGTTTCTGGTTCTCTGTATTAGGAACACATTTAGATGTACTATTTGTTTTCAATTTGAATCTTAGGGATAGGGGAAAGGATTGGGCCAAGTTTTGAGGCAAAACACTATATAAGTTTCAAATTATAACAGACGGTAGTTTAGGACAATTTAGGTTAGTTCAGAGGGTCATTTTTGGTGCCAATTTGACATTTCAAATGAAACTAGGGTTTTTAAGTATCCAATCAAGTTAAATGCATATGTTATGCCATGTGATGTATAAATGAAATAATTGTATATAAAAACTTACTTCCAAAATGTAGTTAAGGCACGAAGCCCCAAGCTAGCCTGTCGACCCCCTAACGGTTGCGGCGACTGCCCGGCTGGTCCCTTCCTTGGGAGGCTCGCCTATTTTTATATATTTACTCTCTGTAAGACTTTGAATCATCATAAATACACACAATAAACATCAAATATACACATATATACACACAATGATCACATTCCCTATCAAATGACAAATTTACCCTTTATGCACATATAGGCCATTCGGCAAAAACCAATCTTTGGCTACCAATATTTAAACCTCAAATTCCTTGTACAATACATAAATTTATACATATATTAACATATTAAAACAAGTTTGGGCTTACATTTAAGCCTAGGTTTCATGCCCAAGTATTTTGAACTTTATAGGTCATAAAAACCTAAACACATTTCAAACTCATAACAAGCATACGAATCTTTTCCTATATGCTACAAATACATATCAATTAACCGTATCACATACACCTATCAAATTGCACACACACTTAACTCATAAACCCTAATTTTTAGCTCAATACCATTCGATCCAAAGGGGCGAAATCACCAAAGCTGTATTTTTCCAATCCAACCTCATAATTCAACAATTAAACACATTAATTGAACACTTATAATAATAATTCATAAAATCAAACCTAATTCCTTATGCTTTCCCTAATTAGGTTCGGTTTTAGGGGTTTTCCCAAACCAATTATTAATTCTTCAATTAAACTTACAATTAACTAATTCAAGTCACCAATTACAAACCTAAACAACCAATTTCACTAAAACTAAACAAATTCCAACTTTTCACCAAATTAAGCATTTGTCCAAAGGCGGCTTTTCTTCCCCCTCAATTTTTCTTTCAATTTAAGGTTCCAAAAGTCATTCACTATGTCAATTAAAGGTTCAAACACTCAATTGCAGAATTTGTGAAGAAACTCCACACTAAAACCCTAATTCCCAATTTGGTTTATTGTCCAATCCAAAAATTGAAATCCAACTCATGATTAAACATTCAATTGACATCAATTTAATCAATTAAACATCATTTATACAATCAATTACTCAATTAAAGCATCAAAAGCATTTTCCCCCAAATCAATTCATCCATCATGGAAATTACACAATCGATGCTTACTTTCTCAATTAAACCATTCAAATCAACATTTAATTGCTAATAAACTATTAAATAGCCAGAAATTTGAACTTACCTACACAATTCCTTCGCTTGGCCGAACCCTAGCCCTCAAATGGTATAACCAAAATGAAATTGGAACTTGGTTTGAAGAAATGGAGGATATAAGAAAAATGTTTCTACCAAAGCTTAGAAAGAAATCTCCAAAGGCTTCATGAATCAACAATGGTCGGACCAAGAAGGATGAAGAAGAAGAAGTTCTCTTCTTTCCTTTGATTCATACAGTTTTCTTGAATGGGAAAAGGAAAATGCAGAATTCTTTAGCTTATTTTAATATATAGTAGAGTTTTGCCATGCAATCTAGTACAACCCATCTCATAAAACACACTTTAGAACCTACACATGAATCCTTTATATTGAAATGCACCAATACTTTGTTCCATTGTATCTAGATGAGTAAAAGTGCTATTTACTCCTCCCTCTTACTTTTTACTCCAATTGGGTCCTTATAAATTACCAGTTAAATCCCTGCTTTTTATTTCCATTTGCAATTAAGTCCTATTATGTGATGGCCCAATTTTAGACCATGACGGTCCTAGGGTACGGGTATTGCCAAGGTGACCAGTACCTCACATGCTTTTACTTTAATTTTTCTTTTATAATCATTACTTAACCTGTGATTCATTTTATGTGATAATTTTTTTTTAAAAAAACATCATAACATTCTTACAAGAAAACTGACAGAGTTTCCTTTATAATTCTGACTTAAGCTATCCGTAAGACATATAAATTGCACTTCCAAAATAGCATACATCCCCTTTTAACCTCCAGTAGTCAATGACAACTTAATATGCACTTCAATATTTGCATTCATATCTGATATCATATATATATATCATATAAAGTTCTCATATCATATATGTTATCATTTGATCATATTTGATACTATACTTTTAGTCAATCCAAGCCCTTTATGCATAATATACCAAGGAACTTTTATACACAAGAGTTACCTCAAATACATACATCTGTAATCCAAGGCTGAAGCCAATGGATGTCTGCCTCACTGAGGTCCTGAAAACATATAACCACTGAATAGGGTGAGTATAAGATTATACTCAGTGAGTCAATATATATATATGAGTATGCAATATTATTCATGGCAAGTCACATATATCCGTTAACGATATATAAATATGAATACTAGTAATAGCATGATGAAATACATATCATGAACCATAATGCATATAATATAACAGGAGCCTGTAACATGTCATATCATATCATATCATATTATACTGAGCTGTTACTTCTCTTCCATCACATAACTCTCCAATTACCCATTTCCAACCACATCACACCCTGGCATAGGGAATTTACCTGTAATACCCCATATTTATGCATAACAAGTTTTTGGGAAATAAGTTCTCAGTATATGGATTAAAAATATCAAAATGACCAATAATAATTTTAGAAACTCAGTTAGAGCAAAAACGAGAAATTTTTTCGAAAATCATTGGTACCGATATCGCTACCGAAAAATAGCGGAACGATCGACGGATGAATTTTTGAATTTGGATTGAGGGTAAATGATAAGGTATATTCATGTGGGAATACAGTAAAAAGAAATATGAGAAAATATTTAAGAACACCGATAAAGTAAGAAATGGCAAAACCGTGAATAAAGGGTACTTTC
>CANXYC010669694.1:0-12751 GCA_948193065.1 Aleurites moluccanus | reverse complement strand
TATATATATATATATATATATATATATATATATATATATATATATAAGCATCCAAACAATCACCAAATGTAATAACAAGCTGAAAGCAATAGTACTGGTGAAAATTTGAACAGAATTAAGGCAAAAAATAATGTCTTCCAGAAACCAGACATTGTTTAGGCATTTAATAAGAGAAACAATCCACCCTCGAAGAACATGCATAACGAATTAATAAGGTTCCAAATAACAGCATCATCTTCTCAACAAGAAGGACTATCTAAATCAAAGGGCTAGGGTCAATTACAAAAAAGGCCTTGTGTTTTAGCTATCGTATACAGTTTTCAATATTCATTATTTTGCTCCTTGAGTTTTAAAAATATCAAAATTCAGGTCCCTTGTTAGCTCAAAATAAGTACAAAGTGGATTTGGTTTTATAAAGGGCATGGGGTATTGCTACCATACACACCTTTTCAAAATTCAATATTTTGGTTCTCTGTTAGCTAAAATGAGTATAAAGTGAGTCCAAAAGGGTGTAGTTTTAGCCCAAAATACTACATTTGGAATGGTAAGACAACCAAAGTGCTAGATTAATATAATTCAAGAAACAAAGCGATGAATTCTTACAGAAGGACAAACCAAAATGGATAGGCTGAATTTCATCAGTGGTCACTAGATTCATCATCAAACTTCAAAAAGGTCATTTCATTTCAATTTGCATCAGCAGAGTCATGCAACTTTGATTTTCTTTCAATAAGATCACAACTGCCAACTTTTTGAAGAGATTTACCCCTTTTTTTTTCTCTTTTTGTGAAGTCAAAATGTCCTTTATAGCCTATTTTTAACATAGAAAGATATTAGAAATACATTATTATATCATGTCAAAAATCTGGGTGAAATTTTATGAAAAATCCAGCAATAAGGCTAATGAAACATAATGAAAGTTGCGCAACTATGCTGATACAAATTGAAGTTCAATGACCATCCTAAAATTCAGTGACAGATTTGCATGGGTGAAAGTAGGCCTAATGGATACCAGGACAAACCTCAAGTTTCTTTTCCTTTTTTGGGAAATTTTCCCACTAGACTAAATATCTCTCTCTTTCTCTCCCCCCTCTATAAGAGAAAAATATTTGTAAAACAAGGAAAAAAGTAAAAAAGTAGAAGATAAATAAACTGCACAGAAACACATAAAACCAACTTCTCTGCCTGAAATAGTGCAACTGAAAAGATCCAGTAAATAATTGCTATAAATACAGCTTATACAACAAGAATAACAGTCATGGTAAGAAAAAATACTACAAATCATAAGAGAGAAATACATTGATCAACTAATTAATGAAATTTTAGCATTCCTAATTCCAACATCAAGTAGCAACAAATTTAGTACTTCCTAGCCTAATTAAGTTTTAGAAAGAGAAAAAATCTTCATAAAATAAAAAAAATGCAGTAACGAGGTAAATATAACTTACACTGCATGGATGATTTTGTACTATATCAACTGCTTCTTGATTGCTAAGGTGCTCCCAAAGGCCATCAGATGCAAATATAATAAATTGATCATGTGGCTGCAACTGGTGCACTGAAATTGATGGTTCTGCACTTAATATCGGCTTTTTAAAAGGTTCACGTAGTCGGAACTTGGAATATAAAGGCTCCCTGTTGAACTCAGGTTTCTTCAAATATACATCACCAATAGATCTGGAAATCTGAAAGATCAAAGGAATCTAATAATTAGACAGCAAATTCAAAAGTAATTGATGCATCAGGTCAAAACCAGTATCGCATCCTCAAAAGTAGCTTTATAACCTTTGAGATGCAACATTGTGGAATTTTGTATAATTTTGAAAAGCTCTGATATTGATTTATCAGCCAAACAGCATAACCCTAGTAAGTACCAAATAATAACTACTGGAATTCAAAAATATCCTATCAGAACTCATGGTCTAGAACTAATTTTGATCTAAAGCTACTGAATAAAAGTCTTTGACATTGGCAATAGTTCAATCCAATATTTCCCCATGGTACAACATTTCATAGGATATTGCCCCATTCATATCCTGTGAGGGAGTTTCAGTTTAGTTAGAGATGGAAATAGACCTCCAGTCATCCTTTCTGGTTGATCAATAAACCTCTGACCATCCTCGAAAACCGAGTTCAACATCAATCCCTAGACCTGCTAAATTCAACCAGAATATAAAGTTCATTGTCCCACTCGTGGAAAACCTAGGAAAACATCTTTAGGATGTCCAAAAGGGACCCAGTTAAGGGACACAAACTAATTACCACCTCACTGATATTTGATATACTGTAATGGAAGAAAATGGAGAGACTTTCTTATTCATTGTTCTATTACTTTTCATTTCATTATCCTTTGTTATGGTTAATATTCTGAAATTCTAGCAAAAAATTTCAATAGTAGGCATCATTGAGAATAAATCCAATCTTGAAAAGATGAGATATGTAAACTATGGTTAACCACAAAAAAAATCTTGATCTGTGAAACATTAACCTTGTCTAAGTTGCCAACAAAAAGTTTCACACCAATTCCTAACTGGACATATTTTGAAATCACATTATCAGAATGCTATCATCCAATCTGTTGACAAACACAAACTTAATACCTTCAAACTTTTTATTCAATATCTTAGTTATTCTAGGCCATAGCTTTTCTATCCAGCCCATCTTATATTTCTCAACTCCTTGGATTAACAAAATCCTTGATTATCACCTTTACAAAGGCTAAATTAAGGATCTAGGGTTACTGGCGGCCAGAAAAATAAAAATTACCACGTTTGCAAGCATCCAGTGCAGAAAGCATAAATTATAAAGCTATTGAGAAGTTGAAAGTGTATCATGATTTCTTCCACACTGCACAGAAATTCTAAAGATGGTGCTCTATTTTAATGAACAATTTTACTTGTCTATCCCAATTTAATCACCTATACATTTTTCACCCTGAAATCATCAGAAATCAAGCAAGACAAGGAAAATAATACTTTAGAAGATAAATAAACAGCAAGCTCCATTCTGCTCCACTCAAATGCACACCCGCATTCTTTTGAACTCTTGAATAACAGTGATTCCTACCATCACAATCTCTACTATATCTAGGAGATCACAGTACTACAAGTATAAGCAGCCAAGGAAATTAACAAATTCCCCTTTCCAAAGCAGAAGAAGAAGATAATGACAAAGATTATGATAATGAAGGGCACTAAGAAGAACCAGTTTCTCCATGGTGAACAACTTACCTGTATGAGGCCTTTTACACGCCATACATTATGCTTTAGAACCACAATCTGTGAATCATCAGGATGCAAAGATTGCATCTCTTGTCTCACAGACTCTATACAAACATTGTGCTCAGACGAAAGCTGAATGGACAAAACTTGCCCCGTTGCCTTCACAGCTCTACCCAGAACAGCACGGGAATCACCAAGGTTGGCAACATAAAGGATACCACCACAGATAACACCAACCAGGCAACATGATCCAACTGCTGCAATTTGTGGTTTCATAGGCCATTGCTTAGTAACAAGAGAGAGAAAACCCTCTTCTGTGGCTTGATATGCTTTCTTTATTACATCCACTGACATCGACTGTTGCTCCAAAGTAAACCCTACAGATAATCATTAAACCTGAACATATTAGTGGACAATTGATCTTAACATACAAAATCCTGCAGTAAAAATTTTACTAGTCAAGTTAATTGAACAAATCCTTTAACCTTAAAAATCAAAACATAGTCTTAAAATTAGTCTGAGGAACTTTATATTAGAAAATAAAACAAATACATCACAGGAAGACCTCCATTTCCTTTCTAGCAATCACCAATAGATTTCAAACTTTAACCCTATATCCACCCAGGTAACTTTTTACACCATTTCTTACCATATCAGTAATACAACAATGGACGAAGAATACCTACACTTAACTGTGCCTTGTAAGCCTATTTGTTTTTGTTGACAACAATGTGAAAAATAACGCAATATGAGTGGTTATCATTCAAGTTTACCAATCAGAAGATTACAGAATAAAAAATAAAAATAAAAAATAAAACCATAATAAATCCCCAATCACAGTTAATGAAAGTCGTTCACAACATCCTTTAACTCCACTATATTTGAACCCACTCCGATTAAGCTTTTCTTTTTTCAAAAATAAATAAATAATAAACTTGCGATTTTTCAGCAAGCATAACGGTAACCAAAACTAGGAACCACAGATGAAAACAGAAAAATCCACTAGAGTCTACCACTTACTCTTGAGATGCTGAAAGAGGTGATCATTGATATAGCGGGATGTCTCAGGTCCCCCATGTCCATCATAGACTCCAACGAAGGTACCAAATGGACCAGACTCATGTAAGCTCAAACTGCCTGACTCAATCTGGCTTTGATCTTCAAGTAAATTGTTGGCCTGCACTACTGCCATAGAAAATTCACCATTAAAGTGCTGGCCATGGTCCTTGTACCACAATAACCCATCTTGGCGACCACTGCTATCCGAATTTGTATGCAAATATAGATCGGACCTTGGCCAAAAGCATGCCCTCAAAAAGTTCATCAACCCAGAGAACATCCCTCATTTCATTCAAAGAAACCTCCAAATATCCACATTTAATAAGCACCCAAAAAACCCTCTGAACCAGAAACCCCAGTAGTAAATTGTATCCTTCTCTACAACTCAGTGAGTGAGCACTACAGCATCATCAAAAAGAAAGCAGAAACAAAATCAGCAAGCATACAATAAGGACTCAAAAAACATGTCATACCCAAATCCCCTGAACCAAAAAAAAAAATCAAACAACCCTTAAGAAAATAAGATAAAAATAAAAATTCAACTTAAAATACAGTGACTAAACAGTTACCACTTTTAAACCCCGAAACCCCAATTCTGGATGCTTCCTCCTCTAGTCCTCAGGAAAATAAAAAGGTTTTGTACAAGAAGAAAATCAACAAAAATTGCAGAGAAATCAATAGTTGTACCATTCAAACTTAATAGATCAATTAACAAGTGTAAAGAGGCCCCTTTTTCTGTTAGTTTCAGTTACGAATTGCAAAAAAAAAAGAACAGAAGGAATCAAGGCCAGTAATAACAAATCCACCCTTGTTTCACCTATAACCAAAAAACCGATGACCACAGGAGCCGCTAATAACGAAAAAATCAAACACAGAGAACAAAAAGGGGGAGCTTTGAAAAACAGTAGTCAAAGCCCACGTTTTCTCGGCCAATAAAAGATTTGGGTCAGCCATTAGGACAATCCAGAAGGTCTAACGTTTCACATTTGAAACATTTAAAACCCACAAACTACTGTTACACAAAAATATCAAAGACCAACACAACCACAATTCAACTAAATTGAACAAATTTCCAAGCTTACCTTGTAAATTTTGACTGGTTCTTGAAAGACACAAACTTTTAAATTATAAGAAGAAACATTTCATGTGCCGTGGATATCTAAGTATTAGATCTGTGGATCCATCAAAAATCAAAGAAAGAAAGAGAAAATAGAAAATGAGTTCTCGGTTCTGGTTGATTTTCACTAGTGCTTATGTAGATGATAAACTTCTTCAAGAAGAAGAAAAAGAAGAAGAGAAAAAATAGAAGTGAAAAATGGAGGTGCAGTGCATATGTTTATAGAAAAAAGAGAAAGTGTTTATTAAAAGATTGGCCCCAACTTGTAAAACTCTCTCCCCTCTGTAGTCTTTAGAAGACAAGCCCCATAAAAGACCAACAATGGAAAGCTTGAAGCCAGCAAAGCATATGTCCAGTCCTGGGCTCCACGCCACTACGGTCATAGAGAGAGAGAGAGTCAATGAAAAGTTTTTTTTTAATGAGAAAACAAGTTTATTTTTGATAAATAATACCATGTACGGGTGATATTATAGGTGTTGCATGAAATGGGGTTCACGTGAGTCCACGTGGAATGTGACATAATCTGGTTAATTGTCCTAGGTCAATTGTATTCTTACACGTGTCTCTCTATTAATATTGAAGAATAGAAAAGCTGAGATACTTGAGGTAACGGTGATTGGAGGCTACTGTGGAGATAGAGCGGAGCTTTGTCTTATTATACATTTCATATTTGATATTATGTCTCAGATACTTATATATGCATAATATTATTTATAAAATAAATATTAACAGTCAAAATATATTAAAAAAAAATAATAATATGATATATAAATAAAATTAAAAATTAAAAATAAAACACATAATAAAATAGAGAATCTTTAACCCTTAAAATATTATAAATAATTCCTAAAATTTCAATAAATTAACAAAATCATCCTTATTTTTTGAAACATAATTAAATAATTGAAAATTGATCCATCCCTTCTAATTTTTTAATAAAATTATATTTGTTAATTAAAAAAATATTTTAATATATAATATATTATATTGTTATCGAAAGTATCCTCCCTTCACTCTCTTCCCTATCTCTTATCAAACCTCACCAATGTCACTTTCTTTCTCACCGATCAACTTTCACATCTCACATACATGGATAACAATTCGCTCTCGACTTGCCCTTGCCATCACCGCTACCCCTCTCTTTTCCAACTCTGAAATCGACCATTCTCTAAAACAACATTCTTTCCCAACTCTCATGTCACCCTTCTCTTCACTCTCAATTTCTATAGCTTAGTAGTAAGAGTAATTTGCCCAATCAAATCTAGGTATGGAAATTAAAGAAGAAGAAGAACATTATTCAAGGCTTCGATTTAGGCTCCAGCAACCACGAATTGTCACGACTAGTGTCGGTCACCGCAACAACACTCTTATCCTCAAAAACAGTATCCTTAGCCTTATTCTCTCTCAGCTCATACACAACTTCCGCCATTGTTGAAATCTCATCTAATACTGGAATTGATCTCGATCTCGTATCGTAATTTTTGAAGCATAAGGTATGTGAAGCAACAGAAAGGAAGAATTGGATTTTATTTATAAAACACGTGCTAAATTAGGTGCCTTAGTTAGTTTTCTATTCTCATTCTATTACTTTTTCTGTTAACCTTTCTATTAATAAGTTGCTTTGTTAGCTCTTCTATGAACTTCATAAATAACTGTATATAAACACTATTTAATCAATCAATAAGGTATAAAATATATTTTTCATTCAATTACAAGTTATCACATGGTATAAGAGTGATTGTATTTTTAGATCCAATTTCTCTCTCTTGGTGGTTATATTTTCAAAGGTTCTTTCACAACTTGTTCACCTTCAGCTTCTTGCATAAAAATTTATGCTACAAGATCATCAAGATTCTTCAATAACGTCTTCAAGTTTTTCAACTGACGATCCTTTATCTCCATTTTATATCCATCACTTAGAGAATCACAACTCTATAGTAGTTACTCCAAAGCTCACACCTACAAATTTTGCTTTATGGAAAAGGTCTTTTCTCCTTGTTGTTTCTAAAAGGAACAAACAAGGATTCCTTAATGGCACTATAACCAAACCTTCCTCAAAAAGCAGTCTTTATCTCCTATGGACACATTGAAACAATATGCTTGTAGCATGAATTTTAAGATTAATCTCACTTTCAATTGCATCAATTGTTTTTTATATGGAAGAGGCAAGTAAAATTTGGCAGAAACTTAACCAAAGGTTCTCACAGCCAGATGATTCAAGAATATGTCATATCGAGAATCTTTTTTGCTCAATTACATAAGGATCTAAGTCAGTTGCTACTTATTTTCATAAAAATGAATGGAATATGGGAAGAATTGAGGAGTTTTAGACCATTAACATTCCGTTCCTGTGGAAAAGCAATGACAATTATTTCCAGAAGTTCATTGATGCAACATAGAAGGACTACATGTTCAAATTTCTCAATGGACTTAATGAGTCCTTTCAAGCACTCATATTGCAGATTATCATCATGAAACCATTCCATCTCTATATCAGGTGTACAATATGGTGATCAAAGAAGAAACACAAAGAAGCATGCTCCTACAACCAACAAAGTTTCACTAAAGGAGCAGTTATGGCTGTGAAGAAGAATCAATCTAGTCAAGTTTGTTATCATTGTGATAAATTTGTCTATATTAAGAGAGAGTGTTATGGACTTGTTGGATTTCCACTAGAATTTAAATTTACTAAGCCAAGGAATCAGAATCAATGGAAAAATGTAGTTAATCAAGTCTCAGTCTCTCAAAATGATGTTTTTAATGTCAATATTGATAGTGCTATTAGAAATATTGGTGGTATCTCTACTGGTTCTGTTGCTAGTTCTAATGGCACAATTGCTAGTTTTGATGTTGGACTAACTCTTTCTAAGGAACAAATTTAGAAACTCATGACTTTTTAAGCGAACAAAGTAATAATGCTGGAAATACATCTTCTTCATTAATTCATTTCACAAATTTTATAGGTAATGCAAGTATTCTATCTTTTTATATTTTTCCTGCCATGAACACAACAAAAATTTGTAAAATCTTATACATTATAAATTCACCATTTCTCTTTGGATTGTTGGCAATAGATCATATAATATGTTATTTAGATCTTTTTCATTCATATTTCAAGTCCATAATGTATGTGTTCAATTACCAAATGGGATGCAAACAAAGATTTCCCACATTGATATTGTCATTCTTTACCCAAAGCTCATTTTACACAAAGTTCTATTAGTTCCTACTTTTACTTTCAATCTTTTATATGTCAGCAAGTTGCTTCTCAATGACCAACTTTGTCTCATATTCATATTCAATCACTTTTTCATCCAGATCCATTCATCATGGATGACGATTAAACTAGCTGAAATGAGAGATGACCTCTTTTATCACAATTTCTCTTCTTATAAACATAGTTCTGTTACTTGTCCATCAATGTCTATTTGTATGGTTTCATCTAATATATGGCATCATAGATTAGGGCACATTCCTTTCAATATCATCTCTTTGTACATTTCTGATATAATAAACATAGATACCTCCATCTATCATACATGTCCCAAAGCCTAACCAAAATGGCTTCTTTCCTATATATAATAATAAACCTAAGGCTTTGATCTTGTGCATGTGGATGTTTGGAGACCCTATTCTAACCAAGATATCCAAGGCAACCTTTATTTTTTTTTACTATGGTTGATGACTTCTCAAAATGTGTATGGATATACCTAATGAAACATAAATCAAAGGTTTCTCATATACTCCCACAATTTTATTAGCTTATCTACAATCAATTTCAAACTGCATCAAGACTATTTTACTAAATAATGGGATGGAGTTCTTTTTACCTTTATTTTATAATTCTAAAGGAATTATTCGCCAAACTTCATGTCCTCATACTCCATAACAAAATGGAGTAGTTGAAAGGAAACACCAATATATCTTGAATATTGCTAGGACATTACACTTTCATTCATGTTTACCTATCAAATTCTGGAGAGATGTTGTTCTTACAGCAGTACATCTCATCAATAGAATACCAACATCTATTCTACAGGGTAAGACACTATAAGAGACGTTTTTCTTTAAGAAACCCTCTTATGTTCACCTTAGAGCCTTTGGATGCTTAACCTTCGTTGTAAATACTATCCCTTACAAAATAAAGTTTGATTCTAGAACAATAAAATGTATTTTTATAGGATATTCATCCACTGTCAAAGGTTATAAATTGTATGATCTGGAGACCCATAGTATATTCAATTCCAGGGATGTTGAGTCTCATGAAACTTATTTTCCATTTCAGAATGTTTCATTTATAAGTACTTCACCAACACATTCTCCAATTGTTTTACCTATTGTTTCCAACATATTACTTTATTTTGTTTAATTTCCTGTGCATATATGACCTATATAATCCACAAACACACATATATCACTTATACAACTAACATCTCATGTTCAGTCAAACCCTCTTATATATGTTTCAGTACTTGCATCTTTCTCTAATCTTGATCATTCTAGTTTGATTCACAACCTTATCATCCATTAAATCATGATTCTCTTCCAGCATGTATTCCTTATATTGTTGCTGACATTTAACCTTCCATAAGAAAAGTTCTAGAGCTATCAAACTTCCTACATATCTTCAAGACTATCATTTACAACTTTAGGAACCTTCATTTAGTACTCCGAATGCTTCTATTTCATCTGTCACATCTCATTCTATCCAAATTTTTTATCCTATACACATCTTTCTCCTCACTACAAAAGTTTTAGTCTATCACCCACCTCTACCTTTGAATCATGAACTTATACTCAAGCTTGTCACTTTGATCATTAGAACAAAGCCATGAAAGATGAACTCAATGCTTTAGAGGCTAATAATACTTAGACAGTTGTATCTCTTCTAGCAAACAAAAAGGCTATAAGATGTAAATGGGTGTACAACACTAAGATTAAATTAGATGGAACAATTGAAAGGCACAAGGCCAGGTTGGTTGCAAAGGATTATAATCAAAGGGCATTGTTAGATTACCAAGAAACTTTCAATTCAGTTGTCAAACATACAATTGTCAGAGTGTTTTTGTCTCTTGCTGCTATACAATGTTGTCATTTTGCACAACTTGATGTTAATAATGCATTTTTAAATGGTGACCTTTATAAAGATGTTTATATGACCTTGCCTTATGGTTACTAGCTTTAAGGGGAGAATTTGTGTGAATATAGTAACAATGACAGTAATAAGGATCAAAAACTTGTGTGCAAGTTGCATAAATCCTTATATGGATTAAAGCAAGCTTCCATGCAATGGAATGCTAAGTTTACAGACTCTTTATTAAAACTTGGCTTCAGACAATCAAAATTCAAGCAATGATGCTTTCTTACTTGACCAATTGAAGAAAGATTTGAATACACACATTAAACTCAAAAATTTAGGATCTTTGAGATACTTTATGGGCCTTGAATTATCTGGATCAAATAAAAGAATTTCAATATGTCAAAGAAAATTTTCTTTTGAGCTACTTGAAGAATATAAACAGCTATGAGCTAAGTCAAGCAGAATCCCAATAGAAGTAAATCATAAATTGATGCATGCATATCAAGACCTTCTAAAAGATGTTACTTACTATAGAAAATTAGTTGGGAAACTATTGTTTCTGACTTTGAGTAGGCCAGACATTAGCTATGAAGTCTAGGTTTTATCTTAATTCATGGACAAATCTTAGATAGTGATTATAGTGGCCAATTATAAAATACTTATAAATCAAAATTAACAAATCAAACTATGTATTAAGAATAATTGAAATCATAAATCATTGTCATCAACCTTTATTATTCAAATAACTTCATCTAAATCCTAGAAAAAGGATTTAGTTCAACATGGTAAAATAAAGAAAAGATAAACTAATCAATAAATTAAACATATTCATACTAAAATTAACAAAGAAATTGTAATATCTGTCATTTTTGGGCTATTTTATTAATTGTATATTTGTTGAATTTAATTAATTGAAGATATAAATGTTTGAGGAAATTCGGATATTTATGGTTGCAGGGTTAATTTTTATGAGGCTGATTTCTTAATTTTAAAGAAATAATTTGGTAAAATATAAAACATAAAAGTTATGGATTTACATCTCATCTTCAAGTCTGTAAAATGGTTATGTAGAATTCTGTGTGTGTGAAGAGTTATGTCTCCTTGATCAGAACCTGTCTGGTTCATTATTCTCTGCAGTAAATCTGTGAGTGTTTGAATTTTCTGGGAATGATTGAGGCTGTTGAGAAATATTCCTTTATGTTTTGTAATGTTGGCTGTAAAATTTTAGGAGATTTGGAAAAGTATAACTCAGTGGAGAGTGGAATTTTTCAGGTCTGTTCGGATGAATTTTGGGCAGTAAGTCAGGGTGAATTTTAGAGAGTCACCATGGTCTGTGTAGTTATCTTTGTGATTTGAATTTTGGATATGTTGGAGCCCCTAAATGTCTATTTTAAGTGTCAAAAAGAATCAAAAAGTTTGGATGTTTGTAGCTCATTTGCCAGCAGATTAAATATAAGTTGTCGAGGAAGGGTCTTAACTCAGCAGAGATTGGTATTAGCGAGTCGGCAAATGTGAGGTGGCATTTGTGAGCTGGCAATGCGAGCAAGCGAAGTGGTGAGATAGGCGAGCAGAGTTTGGCGAAGAGGAATAGGTGAGGTGGCATTTGTAACACCTCAGCCTAGCTTGAACCTAACATTTATAGAGATCTTCAGGGGGAGATTTTTGATTTCTTTATATTGTGTTGTTAATATGTATTTATGCATGCAATTGATAATTTTGCATGTTATTTGAATTAGTTTTAGGCATAGGAATAGTCCAGAGGCTGCTAGGACTTAAGCGGGAAATTTTGAGTTTTTGGTGAACTGAGGGCAAAATGGTCATTTTTCGCCCGTCGGAATTTTATGGATTTAATATCATATTTAAAAGGAGAAAAAAATTTAAAGTCTTGAAAATGGCCTTATTTAATTTATTTGAGCAGTAGTTTAAGAAATAATTTCGGTTAAAAAATTATTATCGGCACATTGCGCGATTTCGGTGTTTCGGTTGCACTAAGGGTATTTTGGTCATTTCCATTATAATATGGAGTTATTAAGTGTGAGCAATCTTATGGTATTAGTTTAGGCTTGATTAAATATGACCTTTGGATCAAATGATGAAAAATTGGATGGTTAGATGAGTAGGTTGCAAAGTTGCTATCCTAAGCTCAATGTATGGGATTATTGCCTTAGGTTTTGGATTTGGTGTGTCAAATGTATGTGTAACCTATCTAAGTTGATTTTGGATGAACCAATAGGATAAAAGTAAGAATAATGGATGGTGGGATGGTTAGGTTTC
>CANXYC010669573.1:0-11568 GCA_948193065.1 Aleurites moluccanus | reverse complement strand
TTATGATATGGATTTAAATGTATGTTATGCTTTCCTATGTTAACATATGCATTCATATTCTAACAGGGGTGCAGTTGATATGGTAAGCTTATATGACTTTGGCATATGAATAAATAATATGGCAGGGAATTATTATATGATTGTGTTGTGGGTTGTATTTGGAGATTGCAGGGATTTGATATTGATATTGAAAGTGTTTAGTTGTGTTTTCTATTTGGGCAATGTAAATATTACAGGGGAAACTCTGTCCGATTTTCTGTAAACTTAAAGGGTTTTATTTAAAAAAAAAATTTAGAGGTCATAAAATGAATAAATGAAATGAAAGCCTGTTATTTGGGTTCTTCGTGGTACTGGCAAGTAAATTATTCCCGTATCCTAGGACCGTCATAGCCCTATAGTGTGGGTTGTGACAGGAGGTGACCATGCTGTCCACACCCATAACATGCACCTGATCCAAAGAGGCAAGGTCCTCTATGAAGCTTACCACACGTAGGACAAGAAGGATTAGTCCTAGGTGGTGTGGAACTGGCTGCACTATAGCTCACTTGAGGAAAAAATCTAGAGGGATTCAGTCTCTGCTGGGATCTCCCTGATAGTGCTCTATATCCCTCCTGAGAAATTGATCGAGGCAAAATATTCATACTCTTTACCCCACTATCTTGCCTAGAAGAACTTCCAATTTTAGCCTTCTTCTTCTCTTCCCTCTCTGATCTGGCTTCCATTTCTCTATTCTCAATTATTCTTGCTTTGTCTACTAGCTTGGTGTAAGAATCAAATTCAAGAGCAGCCAAAACTTTAAACAATGGAGCTATAAGCCCCCTACGGAACCTCTGAATCCGTGCTGCTTCTGTAGGCACAAGGGCTAGAGCAAACTTACTCAACTGACTGAATTTCTTTACATACTCTGACACAGTCATACCCGGAGTTTGAACCAACCTCTCAAACTCAATGGATTTAGCATCCCTCACACTCTCTGGAAGAAACTCATAAAGGACTAATTCTCTGAATCTCTCCCAAGATAACTCTCCATAATCCTGAAGCATACCCGGAATACTCCGCTTAAACTAATCCTTAGCTTCAGCTTTCATAAAGTATCCCGTAAACTCAATTGCCCTTCTATCAAAAATCCTCAAAATTTGAATTTTCTCTTTTATCTCTTCCAAAAAATCTGTAGGATCTATCTCACCTCTGTACGTTGAAGGCTTGAGTTTCAAAAATTTCTAAAACGAATCCTCCTTAACCTGAGGTACCTCAGCGGGCGGGGGTGGAGGAACTGGAATATCTAGAACTACCTATATTGGAGGAGTCTGTTGCTGCCTACGCTGAGTAATAAACTTAGCTTATACCTCATAGTTCCTTTACAGCTGGTCTAACTGTTGCACCATATGAGCCACATCTATTGGTGGCACAGGAGGAACCTCATCACCTCCATTACCTCCTACAAAACCTTCTTCAGAAGGTAAATCCCCCCTAGGACGGCCTTGACCTTGTCCTCTACCACGACGCGGAGGCATCTCAATATTGATAAGAAGAACAAACATTATCATACTCACTACGCATACGTAACGCGGATATAAATACCAAAGGAAGACACAATTAGATGAGACACGATTCCTATGCTCCGTAGTTATCTTAATCAACACTTATACTAGTGCTCATGCATCTCTATCTATCTTTTATCTTAAGGATTATAAACCTAGTGCTCTGATACCACCTCTGTCACACCATAACTCCAGTGGTGCGTTGGTCCTAGGGCAAGGGTAGGCTTAAGGCCACCATAAACCTGTAGAACTCACATATCTTGGATTTCATAAGCAATTATATCAAATACAATATCATATAATATCATTTTCATAATCCATATAAGCATAATTCATTTCTTTACTATATCATTTCATATTTTCCTCTTGTTCCTTACTGAGCAAAAGATGCATCCCACATCACTAAGGAATAAGAGTACCCAAAAGATAATAATTCATACATCATATATATAAGTATCCTCAAATGACTAACTACGGAACTCTAGAGTATACTCCCAATACATATTGTGTCTTAATACCATTTAATGATTATACATAATATCTCAAAATTATTACAATGAACGCTTCTTAGAAGAATGAGTCAAGAAGCTTGATCTTCTCTACTAGCTCCCTCATGAGCTACACTATCACCAGAAATCCACAGAAGAGGAGTGAGCCTTCAACTCAGTAAGATATGAACATCATGAATCAAGAATCTGAATATCAAATCATAATCATGTACATATGTTTATATATATATATATGGGTATGAAAGAATCTCAAGCTTTACTTGAAGGAACATGAGTGCTTATAATAATTAGCACTATCAAATCATATCACAAATCAAATCATGGTTCTTATTTAGAATGTAAAATGCCCACAAAGAATGGCCTTATCAAATCTCATATGATAGAACTGATCTCATGTCATAACATATGTATCAGTAGCCTTGCTACCTTAACGTGAACGCATGCTTGGCCAGGCATACACCTAGAGCTCATGGTCCCCTCTAGGTGGAACACTAATAACAATCCTATCAGTTGGGCTCCCAAAGTGCACAATGGACCAATGAATTTACTCTCATTAAGAAGAGCGTTCTATCCATAGGGTCATGTGGTTTCAATTTCATAAGAAACATATTGGTCAAAAGACCATCAACATATATCATCATTCAAATTGGGTTTAATAAGTAAGAAGCATATGAACTTGATCCAAGAAGATTGATCAAGTCATTTACATTATATACATATATATATATATGAATGAACAATCTAAGAATGCTTGGTCATATTATTTCAAAGAAATAATAAACAAATACAATGTTCATACTTACCTCAACACAGTTTTTCCTTAAATTCCCCTAACAGATTTCTCAACTCTAAACTCTTCAATTTCCTTGATTTCCTCCTCCTAAGAAATTTTCCTAAATATTCAAAATTAGGGTTTTCCTCAAATCAATAATATTCAACATGATTTCTGAATATTTAATCATCTTAGAGTTTCTATTCTTAATTCCCATCCTTAATTTAATTTATCTTTTAAAGAAAATTCTGGATTTAATTCGGATTTACTATTCATGCTACTATTCATGACAGTCCAAAATTCTGATTTCTTCAACATTAATTACCATTAATGACTTCAAAATGTTTGCAATAAATTGTATACACCCAAAATTAATTATTCCAACCAACAGACATAAATAAATCTAAAGGAAATAACTTTGGAAGAAAATTTACCTTATTTCTTCAACACTAAAATTCCTAAGATTTTTTGCTCAAATCTGATGATTTCTGCCTTAAAATAGGATAATCTAGAGGTCTATTGCATTAATTTGAGTATTAATGCCTTAGAAAATAAAATGGAACTGATCTGAGAAAAGACTGAAAATAGAGTAGAAAGAAGAAAGGAAGAATCATGGAAAAATGCTATTGGACTGCTGGTGTTAAATAGGCCACTGCCCAAAATCTCGCTCGCCAGCTCGCCTCGCCAACCTACCTCGATAATGCTACCTTGCATAAGCCAACTCACCATTCCCACTTCGCACTTCCCATCTCGCCAAACTGATCCTATAATGCCACTTCACAAAAGCCACTTCGCTGTTCCAGCTCGCATATGTCGCCTCACATATGCTGCCTCGCCAAACTCTCCTCGCGAACTCTTCCTCGCATATGCCGCCTCAGCAATGCCTCTTCATCAATGCCTCTTCATCTCTTCGCCAACTCGCTTCACCTATCTCCCTCTTTTCCAAACTTTGCTCGCAAATTGCCACTTCACACATCCCTTCTTTGCATAATGCCACCTCGCCTTTTCCTCCTCGCCAAATTCTCTTCGCGAACTTCCTTTTCGCAACTTCCTCTTCGCCAAACCTCACTTCGCATATGTCACCTCTCATATGTCTCTTCGCCAATTGCCACTTCGGCAATCTCGCCTCGCCGCTTCGCCATTTCGCTAGCTCACATTGCCTACCTCGCAAAATGTCACCTCACATTTTGCTGGCTCACCATCACACGATCCTACTAAGTTAAAACTCTTCCTCGACAACTTATACTTAACCAGCTCGCAAAAGAGCTACAAACATCCAAATTTCTTGATTCTTTTTACCACTTAAAATCAACATATAGAGGCTCAACATATCAAAAATTCAAATCACAACAGCAACTACACAGACCATGGTGACTCTCTAAATGTCACCCAGACTTTCTGCCCACAATCCATCCAAACAGGTCTAATAATTTCCATTCTCAACTGAGATATACTTATCAAAAATTCCTGAAATTTTACAGACAACAACAAAACACATAAAGAAACATTTTTCATGTTTACACCTTTGGCTCAATCTATTTTAGTCATTCCTAGAAATTTCAAATAGACACTGCCTTCCTATAGAAATACTCAACCAAACCGGTTCTGCTCAATGGGACATAACTCAACTCACACACAGAATTCTGCCAATCCATTTTACAGAATTTCAAATGAGACATAAATTCATAACTTTCATATTTTATACTTCACCAAATTATTTATTTAAGATCATGCAATCAGTCTCACAAATTCCTGCAACTAGAAATTTACTGCATTGCTCAAACATTCATACATTTAATTCATTAATTCTTCAAGCATACAATTTAATTAAAATAACAAAAATGACAGATATTACACCAACCATCCATCATTCTTAGTTTTATGCTATTGGTTAATCAAAGTCAACAAAGATGGCTTATACATACATTTGATACACCAAATCCATAACTAAAGCTAGTAATCCTATACTTTGAGCTTATGATATGAATTATGAAACTTATTCATCCAACCATTCATTTCTTTATCATTTCATCCAATAGTTAGATTTAATCAAGCCTAAAATAATTCCATAAGATTGCACATACCATATAATTCTATATCTTAAAGGAAAAGACCAAATTGCCCTTAGTTCAACTGAAGCACCTCAATTGAGCAGTTTGCCGGGAACTATTTTTAACCGGATTTAATTCTCCAACAAAATTTCAAATAAATTAAATATCATCATTTTCATGTCCTAATATTCTTTTCTACTTTCAAATATCATGTTTAGCTCCATAAAACTCGAAGGGGTGTGAAATGACAATTTTACCCCCAGTTCATAAAAAATTGATTTTTTCTCGATTTCTTCCTAACAGCCTTTAAAGTACTTTTACATATGTAAAACTTTCTAAAACATACATAAACATTCAATTTAAGTATAAACATGCATATTACATATCATATAAACAAAAAAGAAACCCCTTAGGTTTGCCTTTTAAAGCTTAAGTTCTAAGCCTGGGGTGTTACAAACCCCTAGCATAAGATATCATGACTACTTAATTAAAAATGAATGTTGAATGAAGGTTAACATTCCATGAATCTTTAGGATTATGATTACATGCACTAGAATCCTTTTATTACAAAGTCGCAGTCTCGGCTAAGATCATGGCGGGATGTCAAACTCTAATATCGAAACTCTATGAAGTTTGTCATTTTGTTCTTTCTTGATTAAATTAGATTCTCATTAGAAAGTGTCCTTTCTAATCAATCTAAAATATCTTGGCCAAGGATTTAACATCAAGAAGAACATGACATCATAGTACTTTAACTTCATTTACTCGGAATAATAAATTCCATATCTGACTGACTACAAGCTCACTATATAACCAACCAGAGCCATCACATGCCCATATGCCGGTACAGTCGGTCTCCTTAGGTTAAATAATTATATGTACAATCGTGATCTGGATGACGGTTGATTGATAGATAGTAAAATCCCATGTCAACCTTATTCCATGTCACTGTTCAACCATTTAATCAACTTATAATTAAATGTCCACATGTTTGTCATGTTTACCACAAACAAGTTGTCACATAATTCTCTAATATGAGAAAAGCTTATCTAACAAGTATCTTATGAACTAGTATTCTAAATAAATGAAAACATAAATAAATTATACATCATCATAAATAAGAATACTATTTTATTATCATAATTGGGGAATGTTTACAAATATATACATACAATAGTAGCATTGCTCACAATCACCAACAATTATACTCTAAAATCATGTGATCATGTCTTTCGAGAATTGACGATTCACTGAAACGTTAATATTTATTGGATTGATGATGCTATCGATATTTCCACCCTTTTCATATTAACGGCTCCTTATGGTTTATATATCAAATCTTTAGTTGGAGTCGATGACATCGAATGCTAATATACAATAAAAATTAGGTTACTTTGTTGTATTGATCTCCAAAATATGGTGGAAACATATCTAAATTAAAGGATATAATTAAATAATTTTAAAAGTATTAACTTTAATTAAGCTTAAGGGTTAACACCATCAAAAAACATTAAATCTAAATGTATAAAGTTAAAACGTAACAAAGGAAATTTAGAGAAAGATAAAAAAATAAGGGCAAGATCTATATAAAAAGTACTTTTCAAAGGCACCTTCAAAATAATTATATAGAGTAATTTCTTATGCCCAACGTTCAAGTTTGAATGGTGGTCTCAAAGTGTGAGGCAACAATTTTGATGCTCGGTATTCAAGTTGAGCTAATGATCTCCAGTGTGTCATTCTACGTTTAAAAAAAAAATTAGAATGCTAATTTTATTTTTTGCTCCACAAGTTTTGAAACAACTTATTTGACACTTGCAATAATTATTAAACAATTATGTAAGTGCTCCTTTCATACTATTTTCTAAAATAAGAATTTTTAAAGTGTAAACACAAATCATTCAATAAAATAAGATGATATTTAATAATTAAGAGCTAAATATCTCTTAATAATTAAGAAGTCTGAATAATTTAAAATTAAATATTTTTTAATTATTTAAATTTTAATACAAATTTAAATTATTAAAAACCGTTAAAAAAATACTATATTTTTATCAAATAATTACAATTTCTTACCGTTACAAAAACTCAATCATCAATTACCATTCATATTCTATGCTAACTTCTCACCACTAAATGCATATGAAATAAAAAATAAAAAAAATTCAAGCACGAAGTATTTTTTGTTTTTCTTGAACGGCTCAAGCCCATAGAAGAAAGACTCGAGTTTGACCGAATCCGAAACTAGTGTGGAAATGTGGAAATGGAGCTAAAACAGATAAGTGAGATACACGCAGCAGTAGAGCGCGTGAAACTACGATGTCTTAACGATGAAGTTGCCCTATAAGTGGCGGGAGCCTCCTATGTATCGAAATTTCTCGCACCCAATCATCTCTTCCGTTCTTCTCTCTCTTAGCGTCAACTTTTCACTATTTACCCTTCAAGCCCCCTGCAAAACCCTCCAATCTTACAAAAAAAACCCCAAAAATCTTCACCTAAGGTACTCTCTCTATGTCTCATTTTAATTTATATTTCTCTCTGTTTTCGATCGAAGTCCCTTTATTGTGAATTCTACAATTTCTAGGGTTTCATTTGATTTTTCCATACATGCTAGGGTTTTTTCTTCTTTTTTGCTGTGTGTTCAGATACCAGAGGAGAATTGGAGCCACTATATCGGAGACTTCTTCCGATTTAATGGAGGCCGCGGCCAGTGTCGTTGCCTCACGCGGTGGTTCTCTGCCAATGCCATCGCCTAGGAAGGAGTGGCGTGCCGTTTCTGACCACCATTCTGTTCGAAACGCTGGGGACGAGGTGGTAGTTTTTCTCCGTAATGTTTTCTTTCGGGTTGGTTTGGTTCCTGAGAAAAATGTTGGAAATGGGAGAGAAATTGAATATTTGGTGTTGGATTTTTTATTATTATTATTATTTGGTGTTGGTAAAAAAAATTAGTGGCTAGTTTTGATGCTGAGTATGTATTTTTTTTTTAAGATTTTTCTCAGCTATCAAATTTGGGAGCTGGGGTTCATTATTTTTTTAGCGTGCTGATGCAGTAATATTACATAGCGCTTGTTGCGGATAATTTGGTGTATATACTTTTGCCTATAGTTTTTCAAGTACCTTCTAGGTTAGGGTTTAATAGTTTGTGTGTATATGTATAATGTAGTAATTAAATTAAAATCTTTTGATGGGAGGGTAACTACTGAGTGAAAGAAGTACCGTGGGAGAAAAATTAGTCCCCATTTGGCTGTGACCTTGACCATTAGGGATAATTTCAATTTCTAATAAATGTTCTCCTGTTGTATTTGTTATTGATTTTGAAAGTAACCAAATTAATCTGATGTTTAAATTCTCGGCTCCTTTTGTTTTCGGCAGTTCTAGGCTAGCAGTGCTAATGTTAGGATATGTTGATTTAAAATGGTGCCTTGTTAATTACAGGAATTGGAAAGATCGAATTTGGGGCAATCAGATGAAAGAACAATATATGAGGTAATATATTCTGGTTTTCAAGAAGATTTGGGTTTGATGATAATAGAAAGTGAAACTTGATCTTTTTTCATGTTCATCAAGGTGCAGCATAGAAGAGAGCCTGCTGATGTGGACTTCTGTTCCGTAACTGTGGATGGGAGTTTGGACAATGACATTTTGCAGCAACGAGTTCATAGTATTACTAGACAAAGAGAAGAGCTGCAGCAGATGGAGATTGAACTTAAAGCGCAGGTGATTGCGAGATCTGAGATAATGGGAATCCAAAACAGCATGGATGCTCAAATCAAAGAGCATGAAGATGCTGCTGCAAAACTCCAGGTAGGAGCCTTTTATTCATTTCTTTTCCTTAGTTGTAAATTATTTTCATCCATAGTAGTGTTGAACAATTCACCTGTCATTTTGTGGAGTTAATTGTAGGCAATTGTACCTCAGGAGAAAGATACAATAATAGCATAAATGATAAACTCTTAGTTAGGTAGCATATGAACACAAAATTTTAATGATTTTTTGCATGAATTTTTGCAGAATGTAGTCAATGAAAATGTTGCCCCTTGAAGTTGGTTAGGTCTCACTGGGGTCTAGACATTGACAACATAATAATTTCTCTTTTATACATCTTCTATAATGCATCTTTAATATTTTGCTTACTTTGTTTTGTAGGAACAACTCAATGGAAGGGAACAGGCTATACATGACCTGAAAAGGAGAATGGAAGAGAAAGATAGAGAATTACATGCCATTAAATTGGACAATGAAGCGGTTTGTTCATGTGATTGTTGTGCTGTTGGGCAACGTCTTTTTGGTGAACTTTGTGCTGTATTGTACCTTGTCTCATTGTTTGCAGGCCTGGGCCAAAGAAGACCTACTCAGAGAACAAAATAAAGAATTGGCAACATTTAGGTATGCATCTGGAGGGAAATTCTATTTCTTTTAATCAACGTAATCTCAACTATGTTAATGATGTCCTTTGGATGACTGAAGCAAGTGCCATCTTGTAGTAGTAGAGGAAGTGAAGTGGAAACAAAGTGACTAAAAAAAAGGCACTGTAGAAGGCACTATCTTTGTAGATTTAAGACTGTTATTTTATGCTAAAAATTCCTTTATCAGTGTTTTTAAACTATTTGACTTTTTTCCAACTAACTTCCTTGAAAACTTCAGAATGAAATATGAAATTTCTAAATTATTAGAGATGGAGGCCCAAATTATTGTTTTCTTACTCCATCACTTTCTTGTGGATGCAAAGGCATTAAAAAAATGGAGTTAATAACCAAACTGATGATGACTTTAGTTTGATTTCATATAAATTTAGTGGGACTGTTTCTTCTGCAGAAGAGAGCGTGATCATTCTGAAGCTGAAAGGGCACAGCATATACAGCAAATACGGGATCTTCAAGAACATCTTCAAGAAAAAGAGAGGCAGATTCGTGAGTTGCAAGAACAGGTCTATTGATTGGAAGTTTACGTACCTGGTTCTCCATTAAGATAACAATTTATGGTGGTTATATGAAAATTTTAACCATAGAATAGTAATTTGTGTTCTGTTGGGATTGTTTATAACATTAGTTGTTGAAAATTAAATTATTTCAACATTGCAAATTCCAGAGGTCTAATATTGATCTTGTCTTTCAGCATAGGGCTGATCAGGAGACCATATTTTTGAAGGATGAACAATTGAAAGTTTGGATTGCACGAGTTCAGGAGATGGATGCCTTGCAATCTAACACAAACCATTCGTTACAAGTTGAATTACGAGAACGAACAGAACAATATAATCAGCTATGGCTGGGATGTCAAAGACAGGTTGATTTGCCTTGGGTTCTTTTGCATTTATCAGATGGTGGTTTATATTTCTAATTGTTTGTGCATGTGAATTTATGTATTGTTGCTTTTATCTTTATCTGCACTTTTGTAATGATTTCCACTCAACTGACAAGTTAGTTTCTTCACTTTTATTCTGAAATGTATTTCTGTTTCTTGGTATACCTTTATTGATATAGATTAGTACTTGTTACATGATAAACAGTTTGCTGCTGTTAGTCTTGTCGCTAAAGTTTAAATATGTTGTATTGATTTACTTGTTTCCTCGGTGTTATTGATGTCAGTTAGCAGAAATGGAGAGACTTCATTTGCATACCATACAACAGCTTCATCTTGAGCTAGCTGATGCTAGAGCAAGGAGTGGATCTTACCCTGACGAGTCGCGTATATCTCAAACAAACTCAAAGGATATATCAAAGTTTGGTCAAAACAATGGAAACCAACTAGATGTTAATGGAAGTGGTGCAACAAGTGCTAATAATGGAGCACTTCCAAATGGGAATGCGGATAATGTTTCAAACCAGGTAGGATTTACTTCTCATTGTGGTTATTTTATCACTAATAAGTGAATACTTGCTCAAGGTGAGCTTCACTGAGAATTTTCTTAATCATTTCTATTTATGGTGGACATACATTGTGACTGTAGGATCTTCGGTGATAATTTTCTTACATTACTTTTTATTTTGGAGATACAATGGCTATCTCTCCCCTTTAGTCAATAATATTGGCAATATAACAAACATTATAGTACATTCTGTAGCCGCTTGTGTTTCTATTGCGCCAGCAATAATAGCTTTAATATTGAAATTTCATCCTTGTCTTGGAAGCTGATTCCTTTACCATGCATATTTTGTTGGTCTACGACTATAAGTTTGGCCTCTTTTAAAAATTGTAAGAGTTTTGTATAACCTTTGTGGAATTGGCAAAATGTTCGAATTAAGTGGATAAGCATAGAGATGTTGCACTAATTAATGAGAAACCAAATAAATATAAAGCAATCCTGATATTATTGAATTGGTTGTGTAACTATGGGTGGGTTGGGTATCTTCTAGCAGAATTTTACCTTGGTTGCATTGGCCTAAGTAGCAATAAATATTGACTACTGAATCCTCACAAATAGTTTTTGTTGGGGAGCTTCTTCCTAAAGCAGCTGCAGCAGTACCCCCCCCCGGGGGGGGGGGGGGGGGGGCGGGGGGGGGGGGGGGGGGGGGGGGGGGGGGGCCCGGGGGGGGGGGGGGGGGGGGGGGGGGGGGGGGGGGGGGGGGGGGGGCGGGGGGGGGGGGGGGGGGGGGGGGGGGGGGGGGGGGGGGGGGGTGGGGGGGGGGGGGGGGGGGGGGGGGGGGGGGGGGGGGGGGGGGGGGGGGGGGGGGGGGGGGGGGGGGGGGGGGGGGGGG
>CANXYC010669572.1:0-50293 GCA_948193065.1 Aleurites moluccanus | reverse complement strand
ATAAAACAATCCACCTTCCATTTTAGCCAGTCCAATCGTCATCCATGATGAGTGGACCTGGATAAGACAGTAATTAGCAATAAGAATGAGACAAATTTGAGGATTATTTAACAATTTACTAACTGAAATAAGATTGAAAATGAAATAAGGTACCAAAAGCACATTGTGCAAGGTAATATGAGGATTCAATACAACTATTCCAACGTGACTGACCTTTGCTTTCATACCATTTGGAAGTTGAATAAAGAAATTACTAACAGACACATATGAGACAAAGAAATCAATAGAACATGAAATGTGATCAGTGGCTCCTGTATCCACGATCCAAGGGGAGGTTTTTGAGGTATGATTGTTTTGTAAGAGTTTAGCTAGTTTCACAGAGTTTATAGAAGAAAAAATAGAATATTGTTCACCTGCAAAATTAGTAATAGGAGTAGACATTGAAGGTTTGGTTTGTTCATTTAGCATAGCCAGAAGTTTATTAATTTGCTGTTTGGAAAGATTAAGCTCTGGAGCTGTTTGTGAAACTGGTTGTGCAGTAACTAACTCATGCTATAACTGTGACTGGACTTGGTTGACTGAGTTGTTTCCTTTACTAGCTTGACCACCTAATCTTGGCTTGAACTTGAAATTCGCAGGATATCCTATAATCCTAAAACAATTCTCATGCAAATGTCCTGGTTTCCCACAATGAGAACAATGTAAATTGGCTTTCCTTTTTCTAATAGCCATGGCTGCAGCATCCGTGAAACTTTGCAGTTGCAACAATAAACTCCTCTGTGTCTTTTCACGAATCACCATATTATAAACTTGATCTAGATTGGGAAATGGCTTCATTACGATGATCTGAGACCTAATTCCTTGGTACGTTTCATTAAGGCTATTAAGAAACTTGAAAATATAATCCTTCTGAGCTTCATCAATGAATTTCTGGAAACATCTATTGTTACATTTTCCACTTTCACAATGAGGTAAAGGTTTGAAACTCTTTAATTCCTCCCAAATCCCATTCAACTCAGTGAAATATGCATCTATGGAGTTTGTACCTTGAGTAACAGAACACAACAGATGTTGTAAATAGCAGATTCATGAATCGTACGGCTGTGAAAACCTCTGATTCAATTTCTCCCAAATTTTGCTCGCTTCATCAATATAAAAGACAGTTAATGCAATTGACGAAGAGATCGATCTTAACAACCAAGCTATTATCAAGTTATTACATCTCATCCATGCGTGATACATGCGATCAGATGTATCTGACTTCCTTATAGTTCCATCCAAAAATCCTTGTTTGTTGCGAATTGATACTGCCAAAAGAAAAGATCTCTTCCACAAAGAGAAATTAGTGGAAGTTAACTCAGGAGTAACAATCACCGAGCTATGATTCTCGGAGTGATGCAAGAAATATGGAGAAGAAGGATCCTCCAAGGGATTAATCGTATTTGAACCTGCCATTGACAACCCTCAAAGCAACGAACAATATAAAGAAACAAATCTGATAGAAAAAGAGATCTGGAAGAAAAAAAAATCGAAAGAAAAATATAGAAGCAGTTCTCCTGCCCTGATACCATGAAACAATTTGTGAAATCTTGAAAAATGAATCTCATCACACTCTATTACTGTGACTAGAGTATATATATACAAGAAAAAATAACTATTTACCATCTAACTATTCTAATCATCCAACTAATTGTAACAGAATAATTAAACTAACTAACAAATTGAATATGAGCTATTAATATTGTTATTTAGTAGTTAGTTCTGATACTTCTCTATTCTTTGAATCAATCAGTTCCGATAGATTTTCTTGCAAAAACCTATTGATTTAAACCAATTCCATTGAAAATTTTTATTTCTCCAATACACTCGGATTAGTTTACTGTGTTTGTATTTAAAAGGAGGGTTAAGTTCAGATTGTTTCCAACTCAACCCAAAACCCAATCTAAGTTTCATCAATTAGGATCAATTTTGAGTCGGATCTTCTCCAAATTTTATGTCCCCACTAGGTACATACTAGAACCATGTAATTTAAATGCTTTACTATTTCAAAAAATGATGGGTTTATCATAAGCTCTGTATGTTACAATTAGTTGTACAAAAATAATTGGTATCCAAGATATGAATTTATGTCCCTATCTATTGGCAAGTCCCACTAGAGTTATGCTGTGATGCATTTTCCAAACCAAAATTTGTCATTTCTCTATCTACTTAGATATGATTCAAGGCTGTCAAATTCTTCTGGTCTTAAAAATCAAGGTAAGGTAAAGTAAGATGAAGTTAAAGTATTGATATTAGATATACGATTTATAATAAGTTTGATTTTATAATATAAAATGATTTAAGTTTTTTTTTTAGTTGAGTTATTTTTTTTATTATAGATTATTTATATTTTTTATTATTAATTAATATGAAATTACTCCCCACATTATAATTATATTTAACACTTTCTTTTAAGTGATAATTGGCTAAAATAATTGACTTAAAACTCAATTGACACTTTAAGATAATTGAGTTAAATTTAATTCACACTTGATAATATACGTTAACCTCTGTCCTTAACTCTTGAGAACATAGTCCACATATAATGAGTTCGGATCTCAATTCTGATACTATATCAAATTTTTTGAATCCTAAAAGTCAAAGTAAAATAATGTCAAAGTATTAGTATTAAATATTAGACTTATAATAAGTTAAACTTTATAACACAAAATGATTTAAGTTATGTAGCTTGGATTATCTCTTCTTATTATAAGCCATCCATATTTCTTATAATTAATTAAATAAAATTAACCATATATTATAAATTTATAATTATATTTAACAAAGGCAAAGACTAAAAACTTAGTAGAAAAACTGTAAATGTTAGAGTAATTTTAATTTTGATACTAAATTAAATAAATAATTTGAAATAAATTAATAAAAATTAAATATTTTTATTTTTTAGAATGATAATATGGTATTAATGAAATAAATTTCTTTTAAAATTCTATATTAAAATCTTTTATACCTTTTTATCTTGAAATTATTTCATAAAATAAAGATTTTTCTTTTTAGAAATTAAATGCATCAAGTCATTGACTTCTCATTTACCTCATGAATGAAGACAAAGCAGGATGATATCTTTCATGTTAATTGAAAGTTAAAACATTACAGTAATATTGGATTACTTTTAAAATTTCATTGTAGAATTTAATAACTATTGACTCACTGATGTAAATGTTAACGTTCTAATTCCTAATGCTGTTTGTTGAATTTGAATTTTTCAGTTGAAAAATACAATTTGATTTATACAATTTCAATATAATTTGATTTGTTTGTGATGATTCAATTTGATTTATACAATTTTGATTCAATTCCAAATTGATTGATAATCTCATATATGTAATGATTTACACTAGATCAGACATGGTTTTTACAGTTGACATGCTGAGTCATTTCACTAGTAATCCTAGTCAGGAGCATTGAATGCCCTCACTAGGCTGATAAAATATCTTAAGGGTACTCTAAACTACACTCTCTATTATAGTAGTGATCATTCTACCATGTTGGAAGGTTTTTTTAATGCATCATATTGCTCAGAAATAGAAAACAATAAATCTACTAGTGATTATATTTTTACACTGGATAGAGCAAATATTACATAAAAATTTAAAAGACAGACTTGTATTATTTTATTGTCTATGGAATCCAAATTTTCTGCTCTAGCTTCAACATGAGGAGAAGCATATCAGATAAGAGATCTAATCATGGATATTTCATTAACTTGTTTAAAAATTAATTCTTTAAATTTGTTAAGTGATAATCAAGCTACAGTTTCGGCAGTGAAAAAATCACTCTTTAATATTAAGAGGAGTCATATTAGGCTGAAACATGTCATGCTAAATTATCTTATAGAACACGGTATCATCATTTTGGTTGATGTGCCATCGAAGTAAAATATGGTAGATGCTCTCACAAAGAGACAAAACAAATATTAAATATTTAAAATTATGGGGGAAATATGGTTAAAAACCATATATATAGATCTTAACCTACATTTGTATTTTTTTGATTTTTTGAATTTCCCTTTGTTGACTAAGATAAATACTTGATAATGTTTTGTTGATATCTACAATTGTTAATATATTATTTCACATTTGATGATATATCATTTTGGGCGAACTGTTTCATTTCATATATGATGAGGTAATTTATTTCCATTTGAATGTTTTGTTTAGAGCGGTTGTATCGTTCTATATCACGACTTAACTAAATTTATATTTGACAGTTATAATATTTCACATAAAAATATAAAATGATTTTTTTGAAAAGAAACTATTTAGATTTTGTTCTTATAAATAAACATAATATTAATGGTTAATGATATTGACGTTGAAGTATATTATTATTGACATTGATATTTGTTGATATTAATGCTTATTAACATTGATATATGATTACTTTCAGTTATTGTGGTATTGTACTATTTTTTTTATTATTATTATTGAACTAGACACTTTAAATTGTTACATAAATTGTTGGATTCATACGAAATTTATATTTAGTAACTTATAGGAAATGATGAAAATGGAGGAGCAAATATCAACTGAAATCCTAAAGAGGATAATCTACTTAATGGATAATTTCTCTATAGTTATGAAATGTGAATGACTATTATATTTTCTTTCAGTTGAATAAATATTTCACTTGCATGTGAAACTGACAATTTTGATTGAATTTAATTAATTTCTAAAATTTTGTTTTGGTTCACTTATAAGTGAAATATATTGATTCATTTTGATTGAGTTTAGTTTGTTTTTAAAATTCATAGCGTGTTTAAAGAATTCATATTTTTTGAATAATAAATATTTTTATGATATAAATAGTTCAATATTTTAATTTGAACATTACATTATCTGTCTAATGGTTTGTATTATCTATAGAATATAGGTAGAGATTGTTAGGTATTTAATAATAACTCTAATTATGTTTTAATATAAACCTAATAGATAATTAATTTTTATAATGGTCTATATGGATAAGAGCGAATTACTTGATATGGGTAAGAGCGAATTACTTGATAAACCCTAATATATCATTATATATGCTAGTTGGAGATAGCATGTTAGATATTTTAAATTACACATTTAGAGTGTAATGCTTCCAACAATTATATATTACTTGATCAAACCCTAACAATAGCAATTGTATATAATACTATCAATGTGAAAATTATATGCGTAAATAATATTGATGTTTTTATTAGTAAAATAATAGATATATTCATAATGAATTTATATATATTATGAACCAAATTTGTTTTTATAATAAAAAATTTTAATATATTTTTATTAATAAAATTGATCACCTACCAAAGAATTTGAATTATTGGGATGAATATGCCAAATGGATTTGTTCAAAAAAGACAATAAAAATATTCCTTCACCCTAAATGATAAGTAAACTTAGGAAGCATGAGAATTGTTTAGAAAGAACAAATGATGCTTTCAGCAGCCTAAAAGTCAATTATATGGTAAGAGAGAGTTAACACCACATTATTTTCCATAAGCTAAACATTAATAATTTTAAAAATTTCTCTCTTCATCTCTCTTAATTAAGACATGATTATCTCTAATATATAAACAATTTTCCTAAAAAATCTTGAGACATTCATTAAGATCGATTATTTTAAATAAAATATAATTATAAAATAATTATTTTAGATAAATATAAATAAATTAATATAAAAATAAGTTGGAAGAGAAAAAAATTAAAATTTTTAATAAAGTTATATTATATTATAATTATTATCATCTTAAATAATGATGTTGCAATATTATGAATTTTACATACTATTTATACTACTAAAAGAAATTAATAATACTATAGAAAATTACAAAGTTGTCTCTGCTGGATTTTGTATAAAACTATATTAATATTGTTAAGGTATAATTAATTTAATATAAATTAAATATAAAAAATTGAATGAATTATATATTATTGGACTTTTTAGCTTCCATGGTTAACTTTTAAGGTTAACACTTCTAAAACTATATAAACTTTATATTTCAAATATGATATTAGAGTGAAAATAATTTGTACTCCGTTATTATAATTCGGACTAAAATTTCAATTTTCAATATATTTTCGGTTCAATTTCACTTTGTGGTGGATTTCTTTTGATTATCTTTCGTGCAGTGATGGATTTTAAAATTTGTCTATTCGTTCATATTGGACTTTTAATTCAATCAATTTAATTTTTATCTTAAATTTGCAAGTATTAACTGATATTAATAAAAAATTATTCTGGTCCAGTTATTACTTGAGGGAAAGTGTTAAAATATAATTAATTCCGTATGAATTAAATATAATATTTTAAATAAATTTATGTATAATTAAACTCTTTAACTTTAATAATTATTTTTTGATATTAATATTTTTAAAATTATATAGACTCCAATATTTCTAATATATATACATTAGGTGATATATAAATATTTGTATATCCGTATAATACATTTAGGAGACTACATAAATATATATAACAATCAATGACTCTAAATTAAGCATTAGTACTACTAAAAGAAATTACAAAATTGAAAATATATATATATATATATATTAATAAGTAACTTCAAATTAAACGCTATTAAAGTTGGCTAAAAAGAAAAAACTATATATACCATCTGATTTATTTCTTACTAAATTCACTTTAATTTTATCTGTTGCAACTGCAATTTTAAAAATACTATTTTCCGTAATGAATATCATCAAAGCTATATAATGTACCAAATAGAAGATATTTAATTGAATGATTGTTATACGTCATACATTGAAAAAATATATTTAAAATCATTGAGAATGAAACTATCATACAACAATTTTAAGCAATGAAATCTTAAAAAATATTATTGTAAATAATATTATAAATTTTTAATGTTTTAGACGTTTATAGTTTTAAAATTTATCGTATTTACTTTAAAAATTTTAAAAAATATTTTGTTTTTATTTTAATTTTGTCTGTTGCAATTGCAATTATGAAATATCGAAAATATTTAATTGAATGATTGTTAGATGTTATATATTGGAAAAATGTATTCAAAATCATTGGGAATGAAATTATTATGCAATAATTTTAAGCAATGAAACCTCGAAAAATATTATTATAAATAATATTATAAATTTTTAATGTTTTAGACGTTTGTAATTTTAAAATTTATCATATTTAAAGTTTATTTATTTAAAATTTTTTAAAAATATTTTATCCTTATTCAAATTAAATTCTAGCTTCACTATAAATCATAAGTAATATGTTAAAATTTTTATTTTTTACTCATTTAAATTATTTTTAAATTTATTTATTTGAATTTTTATTTTTTAATAATCCAAAAAATAACGGCCTTTATTTTATTTTTCTTTTTAATCTATTAGATGGCCTAACAGTTCTTATATAACTAATATTTAATAATTTTATTAATATTTGATGACAAAATTTAAATTCGAAAAATCAGAAAACACTTAATTCACTCAACAAATAACAACTCCAACTAAGTATGTTTTAACAATTATAATATTTTTAGAGTAAGCAGTTTCGAATAATAATTTTTAAGTATCCTAATTTAGAACTTTAGATATGTTTTTTAGAGTTTTAAAACTTCTTTTTTATTCCTTGAGAAAACTAAAATAAAATTTCTTCATTTTGTTAAACCAATTTTGTATTCTTCTTGTTTGCAGTTTTCTTTGCCCTGGATAGAAGGAAACCAATTTTTTCTCTCTCTCTTTCTCTCTGTTTTTCTCATAGCTCCAATTTCTCACCAAAAGTAACTGCAAAATTCTCCAAAGAAAATTTCTTTTATTATCCTTCCTACCATATACACACGGTCAATTTCATTTCTTCTTTTTGTTTCTTAGTTTCAAAATCTCTGTTTGTCTTTCTTTCTTTACTCTGACTATTAGGGGACAATTCCTCTGCAAGTCTCTGCTTCATTTCAGAGGAGATAAAGAACTTTCTTTTTCTTTCTTTGATTCTTGAATTTTCTCAAAGAATCACTCACATTCTAATACCTGCATAGTTCTTTTTCTTTTGTCTTCTTTATAGTCTTTAAAATCCTCTGAATTTTCTATTTTCTTTCTTTTGACTTGCTAGTCAGCAAAATTAATTTTGTCTAGTACTGTTCTTATCCTATCATCTTTGAATCTTTTTCATATACTCTGTTTCTTGATCTAATATTAATTATAACTCTTTTGAAAAATTCTGATTCTAAATTCCTTTACTAATACAACTACCACTATGTGCTCGGAGACAAGCCCTCGAATATCATTTTCTAATGATCTTGTTCAAGAAAATGAAATACAAATCGAACAAGATCCTCAAAGAGACGGCACAAGACTCCTGGAATCGAGTTCTGATTTTGAATTCAGCATTTGCAGTAATTTATTAGATCGTGAATTTTCTTTAGCAGATGAAATTTTTGCAGATGGTATGATCTTACCAGTCCAAATTCATAGTCCTAGTCATGAATTTTCAAGAAAAGTTTCTCTCCCTCCTCTCCCCTGTTCTTCTACTACAACTTCAGAGGATTCAAGAAATTCAAGAAAGTGTGCTCGTACTACTACTACTTCAGAGAATTCAAGAAATTCAAGAAAGAAAGAAATTATGGTTTTGAATTCAGAATTTGAAGAAAAGACTCCATCCAAGTCTTTTTGGGGGTTCAAGAGAAGTAGTAGTTTAAATGATTTAAAGAAGAGTTTAATTTTCTCATTTCCAGTTTTGTCCAGAAGCAAATCAACAGGATCATCAATCCCAAATCCAAAGAGACCATCATCATCACAAAGGAAGTTATTATCAGGATCCTCTGCTTCTTCTTCAACTTATGTTTATACATTTCCAAATAATAAGCCTCCATTGAAGAAAAAGAACTATGGTGGGTCTCAATCTCATTGCAATGGTGTTAAAATTTGTCCTGTTTTGAATGTTCCTCCTCCTTACATTGCTAAAGGAGCTGCAAATCTCTTTGGTTTAGGATATTTTCTTAAAAATGGCAAAGAAAAGAATAGAAAGTGATGGGTTATTATTAATTGCTTAATGGAAATTAAGTAGTTCTAATATATATTTATATATATAGGGTGTGAGTTCTTGTAGTTTAGCTAATATGAATGATTAATCTCTCATAAGCTAGTAATTAAGAGAGCAAATTATGTAATTGTAAAGAGCAAATTAATATGATTATTACATATTTAATTTGATGATGATTTGAAGAAGAGATGGATAATTGGATAGGTATTGAAAGTTCTTGGAATTAATGTTGGCACATCAAAATGTCACAAGTATAGGAGACATAGCAACAGGTATCCTTCTTTCATGGTTTGTCACAACATTGTTGACAGAGAAGTTATACAGTGTCACAGTAATTTCAACTAAAAATTCTATTTGAAACGATAAAATGATATCATATAAAGATATGAGATATTAGCAATCATTTAATAAAAGACATAATTTATGAAGGATGAATTAATAAGTCTCATAAGATTTATGATAAAATTATATTTTATTATTTAAAAATTTAATAAAATTTATATAAAAAATTAATATAATATTTAAAATTTAATATAATAAAATATATTTTTATTTTTTAAATAAAAATGCAAATTGAATAAAATTTCTTTTTAATTTTTCACTTTATTTTTCTAAAATAAAAGAAAAAATTGTATTATATATTTTAAATAATAAAAAATATATTTTTATAATAAATAAAAATAATATAAAAAATATATTGATGATTTTTCACGGTAAATAATATACATAATTTTTCTTTATTATAAAAATATATTATATTATTATTAAATTTTAAATTTTATAATATTATATAATATTTTTATTTAAATTTTAAATAATAAAATTATATTTTTATAATAAATTTCATGGATTCCATCAACCCATCCATTGTAAATTGTGTATTTACTTAAATAGTTGATAACTAAATAATAAAAATATATTTTTATAATAAATTTTATGGGTCTCATTAATCCATTCATTGTAAATTATATATTTATTTAAATGATTGTTAATAATAATAAATTAAATCTCATATATTAATATGATATTAATTTTTCATTACAACTAAAATTTCTAATTAAAATAACGTTCGCATCGTATAATTTCACTTGTTATCTTTTCAAATACTTTACACCAGAGGGGTTTCTTTTCCCCACTCATGAAGGCAACTAATTCTTTTGGGTCTCTGTTTTTATTAAATGTTAGTGATTTTAAAATTACCATTCTACTTGAAAATTTTATTATTTTTTTAGAAAGAAAAAATATAATTTAAAATAATATATAAGTTTAAGCTTTTAATTTCAATCTCTTCTAATAATTTAGTGTTGAGTTTCTTCTTATTTTCTATCTATTTTACAATATTTGATTGCAAACTTTTGACTAAAAGGATTACATTTTGAATTTTGATATGATCCATTTTTTAACAAATGACTTGTCAACATGTATACTTTAAGTTGAACAATTTTCTTTGTTTTTTTAAAAGTTGAACAGTTTTCATAATTTATAATTAATTATTGAAGTATGGAAATATGCTCTTAAACACATGAATTAATTCATAAATATTTTATTCGATTAAAAATTGGATTATTAATTTTTTAATATAAATCATGGGTTTATCTACCTTCTAAATTATGAAGAAATATATTAGAAATATCAAGAGAATAGAGAGATTTTATATGAGAGATTTAAAAAATTTATAAATTGAACGTAAATCTTTTGATTGATTCAAGAAATAGAAAATAAAATCAATGGACTATTAAAAAAATTTTATTCATTAAAAATTTTCCATTTTAAAGATTTCTGAAATTTCAAAATGAATTTTTATAAAATATTTTATTTTATTGATGAGGAATTAATATATATATTTTTTTTAAAAATAGTACTATTTTATTACAAAATGCAATCTAACCCTATAGATTTAGTCTACATAACAAACAAGTGAGACTATAGAAGGTTTTCAATTTCATATATTTTAACAAATCTCCTAAGAAATGGCCCATATTATATTCAGCTTTATTTGTGGTATTATTAGATTGAGAAGTTGTTAACAGTAGAAATGATTCTTTGCTCAGGACAACCTTCTGATTCTTAAGACAAAGTCCATGTTTCAAGAGGCAGCCTTCATAAAAATCAAATCCAAGGACCAAATTACCTTTCCAATTGTCCTTTTTTCTTTTTGTTTGTATTAACCTTTGCTACCCATCTAATTCTAAGCCATAAATGGGCAATTTCTTGACCAAATCTCTCTCTGTCTCTCATCCACAAGATTCCTGTCTAAGAAAATATATATTTTTTAATATTTAATTTTGATCACCATTCAACTTAAAACCTTCTTCAATATCATTTATTTATCACTCAATTAAAAATTTATTAATTAGAAAAAAAAAACAAATACAATAAAAGACATTGATAGTCTAGCCAACTTTAAATTTAAGACTATTAGTGGATATTTGATATAATTTTTTAATATAATTATTAATTTTTTAAGTATATCAAATTTATTTGATTAATAATAATTATTAATTATTTTAGGTAACTATTTATAAAAATTTTAATTTGAAGTTTTTTTAAATAGCTCCTACCTATTTAAACAAAAAGAATAAATTATCATTTAAAAAAAAATAATATTTAAATAAAAAAATAAATATTAATATTTATTTTTAATGGCTATTAAATATATTAACAACTAATAATAATTTTATTAAATACTTGTAATAATTAACTATTAGCCAATAATTATCAATTATTAACTATAAACTAATAACTAATAGCTATTAGCAACATATAACAATTAACGATAGCTAAACAAAATAAAGTTTTAGTCTCAAAAATAATGTTGATTAGTGATTAAGTTAAAAGATTTTGTTGACTAATTTTTTTTTATACAATAATTTAAATTAAAATTCTATATAATTAAGCAACTTTTATATATTTATGAAAATTTTTATCTAAACTAAGGAGATCATATTTAATATAAGATCAATTTTTTTATAAAATTATAAAAAAAAAAATTCAAATTTTGAAGGTTAGGGGAGCCATAGCTCCTTCTGGTCCCATCTCTCTGTCAATGTTACCTGTCTCAAATATTTATATAAATTTTATTTATATAACTGATGTGAAATTATTTTATTTATTAAAAATAATTAATATGCATTAATATTATAATAACATATCATGCAATGCTAATTAAATTAGTAAAAAAGTCTATAAGGTGAAATAGGTGGACATGGTCGTAGCATGATAGAAATATGGATGGAGACTGCACGTGAAGTGGGGACTGGCAATAATGGAAGGCTGCTTCTTGTTGCTGTTGGTGCTTCCTCAAGGCTTCAAGAGAACATAGAATATCATGAAATGGTCAGGATAAGAAATGCCACAAAATTTTTTATGGTGCCCATTATTTCAATCATTTTACAAAAATCCAATTGATTGGGAGTTTATATGATATAGAGTTGTATCTTATAAACTAATTTTATCATGTGACTTTTTTTATTATTGTATTTTCTCATCTATACAAATTAACTCACAATATTCTTATTGCTGAATAAAATTATTAATAAAGATTGAGATTAAATCATTGGAACTTTGTTACTTTTGTTATCAATTAACAATTTAAATGAGTTTTTCCTTTTTCTTTTTTACTTCTCCAATTATGGTATTTTGATTGACAAAAGGAAGATCTTTGAATTTTTTTTTAAATAAAGAAAAATAAAACTATTTAACTTGTTAGGAAAAAAGTTATTAGATGAATATAAATTCAAAGTTTAATTTTATTTATTTATTTATTATTAAAAGAAGAGAATCGAATACGAATTAATTGATAAGTTATATATATACATATATAATTACTATTAAACTATGTTTTACTTTTGGAATTTAATTTAATTTTTAAATATGGGTGGACAAGAATATTTTAATTTGTGTAAGATTTCAAGAATCTCTCTCTATATATACTTTTCTTTATTATCAAATATGTCTTCACAAGACTTAGGCTAATCCTTAACTTGGCCCAACCCAACTCCCCTCCTCAGGAGCTTTATTTTTTTTAAGGGGAAGCCTAATCATATAATTACAAAGTCTAACATTATTACTTAGTAACATCATACAATTTCAATCTTCTAACTATAATGATTTATATCTTCTTTCTATTATCAACCATAACCCAAAATTAAGGTAATAGAGACTCATTACAGTAGGATGACAATGGGTGAGTTTTAATATTCTCACCCTTCATATTGTTAAATCTGCTTCCATCACTATTTCATTCTCTAATGAATTAAGATTTTGATTCCTCATTGCTTTATTTTTTCATGTAAATTTTTTTTTTTCATCTTATTCCATTTTTTCGACCTACTTTAAATTATATTTAATATTAAAAAATTGAATAAATTAAAAAATTCTTTTTCTTTAAACTTCAATTTTATTCATCAATAATCTAATAATATTTTCAACGAAAGATGGTATCTAATATTCAAAGTTTATACTAATAATAACCATAAATAAAAATAATTATAGGCTATCTCATTTAAATAAATAATAAAATAAAAGTTAATTTAAATATTGATGATTGTTCAATCAACATCATGATATTATTATAGTTTTTTTTTATAAATAATCATTTGACAACTTAACTAAATATTTTATATTTTTAATTTTTTTTTAAATTACATATCTTTATTAATTCATTAAGATGTTTAATTAAATAAAATATGAAAGTTTTTAAAATTAATAGTCAATTATTAATGAGTAAGAAGAATGGAGAGATGTGGAATAAATAAAATTAAATATATAATTTTCATTTGTATTTCTTATTCATTAAAAAATTTTAAATTTTTTTTTATTCGTTTTCCATTCAAAATGAAATTTTTTTGCTTTAACTAGTGAATTGTAACACTCTGCTATCTCTCTATTACAGTGGCCAAGTTCTTAGGAGGTACAAATTACAAAACACAAGAAAAATTAATAAAGGCCAATCACAAGTTAGTCCAGGAATAATACGCTAATGATATTTTCAAAAAAAAAAAACTCGAACCGAGGCTCTAAACACACTATTAACATATAATATACCAAACTTAATTTACACCAGCATAAATGTAGCACTTTAGTAGACTAGTATTTCTCCTAATCTTTTTCAGTCTGGTATCAAATATCAGTAATAGGGAAATAAATTGGAGTTGCAATATTAAACACTATACAAATCTAATATAAAATTAGCAGATTTAAATTAAAGGTTATCATATTTGTGTAGACCCTCTTATAATACGAAATTAATTATGTTATATTGTGAATTAATTTATTAACCTGAAAATGACACGTTTGATTAAATATAAAATATTGAATAAATTTATATATAATTGAATTCTCTAATTTCAATAGCTAATTTTTGAATTTGACACTCTTACTATTATATAAGTTTCAATATTTATAACATAATAAATTAAAACTAGTTATAATTATAACTTAAAATTTAACACGTTTGACTTATTAATATTTACATGTCATATTATATTAATACATTTAATTTAACATATTTATAATTTATAAAATATGTAAACATAAATATTGCTTTTAATTTTATTTATAAATTTATATATAATTATATTTTATGTAATAATATAACTTAATAGGGTTAATTTGATATATTTTTAAATATTAAAATAAAAAATTAATTAATTTAAAATTTTAAATGAATTATTTATTTCATATCATATTATTCATTAATTAATTGGTTAACATTCGTTTTTAAATTTTTGATATAATAAATTGATGGTGTATCATGGTAAGTGAGCACAATTCATTAATATGAATTGCAAACTCTACAAAAATCTGTTAGGGTTAATTCGGAACCAAAAATTCGGTCTGCCTGACCTGCAATTTCTTCTGCAAACTAAGATCCGCAGTCCGACCCAAGATAGATATCCACAAGCTCTCCTAAGGTATGTCTGCAACTATTTCAACACTAGGGACAGAACTACAGTAATTCATTAAATCTAATGCATTTTGAATTTTGAAAATTAATACTATTTTTCATTTATTTTTAAACTGTGGGCTAATAAAAATATATAAAACCATATTCCATTATTTTTATTTAGTTTTGAATTCAAAATCATATTTGATAAATTAAACTAAAAATTATGCGAATCAATAAATATACAAAGTCTATAATATAAAAATGAATCCATTATTTTTTATTTAATTTTAAACCCAAAATTATATTAAATGAAGGCTAATTAGGATTAAAAAAAATTTGAATAAACTCATGACCCTCCAAATAAAGAAGCTGGCTCGGCCCTTAACCAGTCTTGGTAGATTGTATGGTTACAAAAACTGAATCAAACAAAGCATATTACTGGCTAAAGAATTTTAGGGTACCAAAGTTCAGTACTCTTAAAAGAGCCGATCTCCTGTGTGACAAGACTCGGCGTAAACATTTTTTACCAAATTTTGATTTTATGTAGCCATTTGCCAATGAAAATAAATAATGCTAAATTCGCATGAACAGGTAAAAAACACAGACACCACTACAGCAGCTGCTGGAATAATAGTGTTCCTGAATAGGAAAATAGAGCAGCATAGCAATTTTTAGAATTAGAAATACGTTCATTTTAATTGGGATGTCAATTTTTAAAGTTTTATCTATTGTCTTGTATGGTAAGGTTGTTCCATTGCGACCAGAAAATTACATATTCTAGTCATGGTTCAAATAGTGGAAACAGCCTCTTTCCGAAAACATACAAGGGAAAGGCTACATCTGATAGACAACCCTCTTTCGACACTCGCAAAGCAGGGAGTCTTGTGCACTGAGGAAACTTCTTTTCTTGATTTCAAGGCAGTAATGAGGATTTATGCTCAAACAAGAGGTTTCAACTTTCAAAGTACGAAGACTATAAACAAATAGCAGAGGGTTGCATGGGAGGATCCCACATCAACATCGATCCAAGAAGGAAAATCATGACAGAAATAAGAGAAATGATGGTGTTCAGAAAATGAAGCAAGGTCAAACGAGCTACTAGTTCTAAAGAGAATAAGATGAATGGTATCCGGGTTTCAATATCTGATGAAGAAGCTGATCTCAGAATACGTGTATTCACTCTGATATCAGAAATGAGCAATATCTCCCAACCCATGCCCCCATTTGAGCATATACTGTTGAATGGAGGCCACACTCCAAGGTGAACTGATACTAAAATCTGTTTTAGTTGACTTCCATGGATAGAAGAATTAATGTCATCAATATAGAAGTCCAACTGAATTTCTCGTGGCCAATATATATGAGTAATAATGATGAAATCAGTGACAAATGTTCCATAAGACTACCCGATCTTTTACTTCATATCTCTCTTGGTTGCAGGGTTCCCATAATATTTGCGTATTTTGATCATTATAATCATTGATAAGAACTGTAACTTGATAAAATTCTTTGACAATGCTGGTGGGAAATCCTGCATTGATGCTTTTATACAACGCGACACGACACATCAAATCTTAAAAATCAGAAACAAAATGGGAGATACAATATGATGCAACACGGAGACAGATCAATCTTAAAAAATATAGGGCATAAAACGCTAGAAAACATTGCTACAACATTATTTAATAGCTTAATTTTTTATTTTTTTTAAATAAAGTTTATTTTAGTTTCACTGATTGAATAAATTAGAAAAATAAAATTATAAACTTTTTTTTTTATCTAGTATATACGTTTTTAAAAATGTAGTTAAACTGTCTTAAAACTTTTTAAATTGTAAATTTATCTCTAAAGTTATCGCAAAATTTCTCCAAAATTTCCTTAAGAGTTTCCAAATTTTAAAAATAAAAAAACTACTAGGAAACTTCTTTTGAAGTTTCTGAATGGATTTGGTGTCCGAATCATTTTGGTGTTAGTATGTTTCCGACACAGAAATGTTGGCCTTATAGAAGTTACCGTGTTTGCTAGCTAAGAACTAAGTTTAGAAATGTTTTCAACCTGAAAGAGGCATTGATAAACTAGGCAACCAGATATAGAATTCAATAAGCTGACTGTTACTGCCTCATGGTGTGCTACTTGCTTACCAAACTTCTGCACAAGTTCCATCTGTTGCTGATGAAGAACCAAGTATTGGCCACATATTCCTCAATCAACTTCCTCTACTGATAACCAAATATTGCATGCAAGTAGGAAATTTCTCTTGAACATTAGCAGTAAGTTTCCCTCACTCTATTCCCAGCATCACAAAATAAAGAATGGAAAATTTATCATGGGATAAATAGATAGAACTGAAGCTTGCAAAAACAGTTTCGCCTTTTGTTATGCTTGACGATAAGCCAAATAACTTTTAAATCCAACATAATCTTTTAACTAATCTACTATAACATGTTAATGAGCCCCAAACCCAGTACATTCAATACAAGAATTGCTAAAACAAATCTTGATGCATTCCTAATTCAATTAATTCAACTGCTGAAATACCTTTTTGTTATTGACATGCAGAAGAAGTAGCTTCATATGCTTATCGAATCAATTATTAAGGTAGAGAGACTTGAAAACCATGAATTGTAATTTGGAAACTTGCTTTTAAACACAAACTAATCAAGAAAAATGAACAACTCCATCATGTTTATGAAATTTGGCATACATAAGTGCAGTGCCAAATGTTAACAGCAGATAATCAACTGAGCATTTAAGTTTGAGCCAGCTAAAAAAAATTTTATAAATTTATTCATTAACTTTTGTTTAAATAGATGAGACATTATCTAGTCATTGAATGTCATACTACATGTTTCTTTTGCTAGCACCATCATACTGTAAAAAGCTATTGGCAAATCAAGACATGTCATCTTTATATCGAAATGTAGTTCATTCAACTAAGGTTCCAGTTGGAATTGAGCTTGCAACTATTTTTCAAAATCACATTTTGATTCTTTACAACTTTTTTGTTAAATTTTTTTAACTGCTTTTAGAACATAATGGTTTGGGAGAAGCTAAAGTATCTAGCTTTTCTCAAACCATTGTTTACTAAGCCTTAAAATTGCAAATGCATTTTGCCAAAAACAGTCCAACTGCAATGGCCAAACAAAAACTAACTGCATGAACTACATCTACGAAATTTTATCCATACAAAGAATAAAAAAATCAGAGGGTTTATCATGTTGAAATGGCAATGTATACAACTTCAAAACAAAACAATGGAATTAGGAAAAATGCTATTAGAATCTCAACCAAGAAAATATTAGCAAAAGCAATTGGAATTTCAAACTTTATTTAATTGAATTTGCAATTTACAAAGATGGTGCAGGTTTACCATTAATTGAGGTCAAACGCACCAATTTAGCAAGCAGAATATATAAGAAATTCCCCAGAAAACAACTGCACTTTCATTTCTGCCCCTGCAAAAACAATTTTCAATTCCACATCTGAGAGTCCATACAACCCAAATAATCAGTGAAAAAAAAAAAACATAAACTGGGATAGAAATTATCACCTCTCATGACTCAGGTGCTTCAGGAACCTTATATGAATCTGGTGTAACTTCTGATAGCCATAATCCTGGGAAAATTGACTGCAGATGACCAAAAACGAAATGTAAACACCAGGCATTCTTATTGCATATTGCAAAACATATATAAATAAAAAACTAGGAAGATGAACGCAGAAATAGAAATACAAATGAAGGTTTCAACATTTAGTTAGATAAAATAGATAATAAGGAAAAAAAGGAAAGAATTTTAAATATTATATGCAATTTTAATTCTACCTAAAAAGCTCCAAAAAACTGAATTAAAGTAATCAGTCCCCAGATAGCAAAACATTCAATAACCAAAATCTAAAACTCATCTACTTTTCCCACATTTTCCAAGAAAATAAAACAAAAACTAAATTTGAAAAATAAAAATAAAAATAAAAGAAAAAAAAGTCAAATCTTACGTCTAAATACTTCTGCACAGTTCGAGTCCTCTTCTTTGGCCTCCTGGGTGGCCTAATCCTAGCCATCTCCATGAAATCCTGCTCAATCTCAACCTTTGAAAGGGGAACAGAAAACTTGATTTTCTCCTTAACAGGCTCCATACTCTGTCTCTTAACCAACGAAGTATTATTATCATTTCTTCTAGGCGAATCAATATCCAAAAATCTGCTTGGAGAATCGATAATTTTTTTGTCTTCAATCCGCAGTGGTGCCTTGCACGCAGCCCTTCTGGTCCTCAAATTCCAAGGTCTAGCAGAATCGTCATTGGGTGGTCTGTCTTCTTCACGAAGAGGAGAGACCTTAAATCTCTTAGCAGCAGCAGCCCCATTGAATCTAAGATCAGGGGAAATGGGATTTTGTTGAATTGAGATTAGTTTATGATTATTAGAGGAATCAAGATTGGTGGGTTTGGGTTGAAATCGAAATCCATTAGGAATTGAAGAAGAAGATCGATTATGAGGATGATTATCAGTGACTTTGACACACCTAAGAGTTCTTTGGTTACCCCATTTCAAACAGGGCAATGAGAAGTTATGTAGTGGCTTTGATCTTTCTTGTTGAGGCGGCGGTGGCATTGCCATTGTTTTCTTTCTGTCTATTTCTTGATCATGTGAAGAAGAAGAAGAAGAAGAGGTTGTGTTGTGATGTAGGTTTGGCTTAACTTTTGTTTATTATGATTGGTTTTGAAAGTTAGATTTTGAGGAATTTGTGGAAGATTTTCTGAGAATGAAACAGAGAGAAAAAGAACATTTTTGGCTTTTGGGTGTAAATGTAATGTGACAAATTGATAATCGACTCGCCGGGAAATTTATATTTATATTTATATATTTCTCTGTCACAGAGAGAGAGAGAGTGTGTGCGAAAGAGAGCGGTTTTAACGTTCGGGTAGACTTTAGGTATAGTTGGTGTTTCCAAGTAAATTGTTGCTATTTCCAGATCCAATATAAGAGATTTTTTTTCCTTTTAATTGTTGTTCCATAAAGATTTAAGGTATTGAAGAATTTTTTTTTTTCCTTTTAATTTATTTATTGATTCAAAAATTAATTAGGGAGCATTCTAAGAAAAAGATAAAAATATAAAAATTAAATAAAATCAAAGTAAGTGTATCTTATATAGTTTAATTAGAAAAATTATTTAGTTATAAATTATTAAACATGAAAATAATATTAAGCATGAAAATAATATATTTAATGTGACTTTTTTTTTATATATATTAAACATGAAATGTGAAAATTTTTTTCTTCTTAAAACCAGACACATGTGCATATATATAACTCAACTTGATTAATTAGTGGATTCTAAATTTCTTATTTTCAAAAGTTTAATAACAAAATGATAGACAATTTTAAAAGTCAAGATAATTGTAAAGTTTATGGGGCTGTTTGATTGGTCATTAAATATTTTTAATTGTCGATTGTTAATATGCATATTGCTAATTAAAAAAATTTATATTATTTGATTGGTCAACTAAAAACTCCGATTATAATAAAATTTATTTTCAATCGGTAAATACCATAAGTAGTTATAAACTGTTTTTAGTGATTATCAAATCATCAATCGCACTTCTACAACCAATAGCACATTTAATAATCGCTCAACCAAACAATCCCTATATGTAAACTCCTATGGCCAAACCAAAGCATCAAAATTTGAATAGTCATACCAAATGTATTTCTTTGTATAGCCCAAACTATATTTATGTATTTGCAAATATTTTAAAATTTATTCCCATGCCCATTTTATATACTTAATTCTATTTATACTTTACTATGTAGATGAAGTTGTATATTTGCTATTTATTTATTTTTTTAATCCGAACTATTATGGGTATTTTCTATTCAAATTATACATTAATTCAGATTAAATATTATTTTAGAACTAATTTAAGAATAAAGTTTTAACTTAAGAGACTCGTATTCCTTTTAAAATTTCTCTTGTTTATCTCTATTGTAAAACTTTCAGACTCTCTGTTTCTTATATCGGGGCTATAGCCGATGGTAATCCACCTGATTTTTTCATCTTTATTAATATTTTGACTCTATTTTCTTTTCTTTTGCTATGGTTGGTGTGGGTTTTGTTCTTAGATATGAATTTTTTATATCCAAATTTTCATGACTTCTTTATGTAAGCTATTTTGTTAACCTTTTTGTGGTTGCTCAATGTTTAGTTAAGATGGTGAGGTTAGATTTAGAGAATTTTTGGTCTGATCTATTCGGTTTTCGATTATTTCTCTTGGTGATCAGTTTATTGTTTCAGTCCACTACCCATTAGATTTATTCAGTGGTGTTCTCAGACTTATTTAGCCAAAGTCTTGACTTTTCTGTGTTTTACTCACCTATGTAGTTGATAACTCTCCTCTTCTGATCATATGTCTAACCTTATTTATTTTTCTCAAGCTATGATTGTCATGGCTGTAAAGTTAGTAGATCTTTCAATATAATAAATTCTTTTTCTATCAGTAACTTTAACTTTGTATCTATGATTTATATTTAATGAAATTTTATTTCTGTTTTAAAACAAAAAAAGTTTAAGACTGCATTTGCACAATCAATTTATATATTCAAAAATTATATGAATACTAGTCTTGAAAATTGAATTTTGATCAGTAAAAGTAAAGCAAACTCTCCTGTTAATCAAGCTGATGATTGATTTTTTTTGTATTAGCTATTTTTACACATTACATGATTATTTTATATTATATTATTCAATATCCACTAATTCTAATTTCATGCCTCTTGCTTATATAATTCAGAACTAAAGAAGCCAATTTTTGTTTTTTTTTGTTTTTGTTTTTGGCTGGAATTAGCCTATTTTTCTCTCTATTCTATAATTTTCTTTATTTTCATGGTATAATAATGCTTTGTCTTTATTCTTCTAAATTAATTAAGGAGAAAACATATTTTCTCTCTTTTCATTTGATCATTTTGCTCCCATTAATTTTTATTGGGTCTTTTGTGATTGAAAAAGAAGAGTCTGAAATTCCAATTTTGAAATTAGATTTTTGTTTCAGCCTACCAACTGTTGCTCAAGAAAATTTGTCAAAAACTTGGTTATTTTCCTTATATTCATATTAGGTTATCAGCGGACACAGTCTTTAAATTCATCCTTCAATAGAATAATAGTAATAGTAATTTTAGAGAGTGATTAAATACATTCTAAAAATCTTAAATATACTTCATATATTTTTTTTTGAATGTAATAAAATTATTATAATACCTCTAAAATATTTTTCATAATAAAAATTTATGAATATTAATTTTTTTTAAAATAAAAAGTGTGAACATTAAATGATAAAATAATCTATCTTTTAAATGATAAAATATTCTATATATATATATATAGATATGACACCATAATATCTGTTACTATTAATATATATATATAAACAACAATTACTTTATACTTTATAATATTTATTATTATTAATATATATAAATAACAATTTCACTGTTTTATAAACAGTGAAATTACAATTGATTTTGCCAAAATAGATTACTGATTTTCCCTTATTTTCTCTGCCACTCCGTATCAAAACTACGTCTTTTTTTTTTTTGGAAAAAGTAAGGTTTTGCCCTTTGTTTGGTCACTTAATTGTTATTATTATTATTTTTTAATATTAAAAAAAAATCGGCTGTTTATAAAAAAATATAAATTTATCGTTAAATTATATTTTAATATATATTATTTAAAAAATAAAGTAAGTTAAATATTACAATAAAATGTAACTATCATTTATAATTAAATATCATTAAAAATAGAAGGGAAAAAAAGTTATTTAAATAACTATTAAGAACAATTAATTTGAATTTTTATTAATTATTATTAAAATATATATAAAAAATAATATTCCAAATAAGTATATATATGAAAATTATAATATATCACATTATTCCTGAACTCTATTTTTTGATGTATAAGTTCATATTTAAAATTTAAAATCAATATTTTCAGTAAAAATAAATATTTCAAAGCAAATAATATCAAGTAAAGTAATTAGACCTCAAAATTTTATTAAATAAAGTCATGTACCCAATTCTTTTGGCTACTTTTTATCGAATAACATTTTTTTCTTTCTTAAAAATTATTAAAATGTAAAAAATTTTAAAAAATGTTAGCTACTACACATTTGTGATTATTTGTCAATTTTCTTTAAGTTCTTATTTATTAGTATATTATGTAAATTTAAATAAATTATTATAATAATTTAAATTTTAAATAAAATATAAATAATGTAACTTAATTTATTTTCAATTAATATCAATTAAACAAGTTTGTAACATAAGTTATGAATCAATCATTATCACTATTATTAGGCCATAATTATAATTTAAATTATTAGAAACTTATATAATCATGATTTTTATTTAACCTAAGAAAAATTAAAAATTAAATTTTATAATTATAATTTAATAAAATTTATATCCTAAATTAATTATTTATAATTACTTTTATGATTATATGTATATGTAAAGAGGTTCTGGCAAGTGAATGAATATCATTTTATTCATAGCATTTAATCATAATGACAATGTTAGTTTTTTCTCTTTCAATTTTTAAAACATTTTACCATATTTTTTATCTAATTATTTTTATAATGTCTTTTCTATTTATTATAATTTTATAAATTTGTAGAAGTATTCAAATACAATTAGTTATAAAGTAGATTTAAATTAGTAATTAATTTTATAAAAACATATTCAAATATTATTATGATATATGGTCAATTTTAAAAATCATAAATAAAATAATATTGACTTAGTAATTATTGAATAAAAAGTAATATTCAATTAATATTTATTTAATTATTAAATATATTTTATTTTTAAAAAAATATTTCTTAACCTTTCGTAATATATTATTTGAATTGTACATAATGACAAAATAAGAATTTATATTTTTATTACATAAATTTTTCTTAACCTTTAGTAATATATTATTTGAATTGTACATATATATATGTGTGTGACTGAAAATAAGAATTTATGAAGAGCAAAGTGGAATATAAAACCTAAAATAATCAACAAAAACTACAAAAAATAAAATTATTAATAATTAAAAATATATAAAAAATTGTTGTGCAAAGCACGAGTTAAATTGCTAGTTTAGCTTTCAAGATCACTAGTAGGTGGCCACGTTTTGTGGGTATTTTTTTTATCATACTTTTTAATTTAATTTTTATTTTTTTTTTAATTGTTTAACTTATACTAATTACTATTATTATTTTTTATTAAATTTATATATATATTATTATAAGTATTGATTTATATGATTTTAATTGGAATATTTAAAAAATAATGATAAATATGTAAAAGATATTGTGAGTTGAAAAATTGTTAAATTGACTACACGTATAATTTTTTAGACTTTGGTGATTTTTTTTTTTAAATCTTAAATTCATCTTTTGTTGGTTTTTCCCTTCAAAAACTCCGCACATCACTTGATTTTTTTTTTTTTTTTTTAAGATTTTAAATATAGTGAATTTTTAAGATCATATGAACTAGGAACCACACGCACACTTGCAATCAGGTTCAATGTTAAATCCATGATCTCACTATCTCACTTCAATCAGGTTGCTTCAATATTTGACAGTACTCCCCCAAGTTCAGTAGATACAGGGAAAAAGAAGTTTAGGGATAGGGAGAGAAAAATGGCCGCATAACAAAGACAAATTTTATATGCATTGCTTCTACTTTTTGACTAAAAATTGAAATACCTATTCTCTTAATCTTGCTCGATCTCTATGCTAACAAAGGAAATCAAACAAAAGAAAAATCAATCTTCAGCGGCAATGATACATTCGGGCACATGTAAAAAGTGATGACAGGAAATCACCACCTCCAGGAGGGAAAATTGATCGAATTGACATGTATATACAAACTAAATCTATGCCTCATTTATCAAAATGTACATCTCATTGATGCGAAGCAGAAGAGTTGGGTTTTGCCATCTCACTCTTGATCACCCGTGTATTGTAAGAACCACAAAATCCGCACTTATGATATAACCAGTGGAAGCGTGCAGTGCCCTTTCTATCACAATCATTGCATAATATATCCTGCATTATCAGATAAATATTAGACTCCTAAAAAGCTAAGCATAATCAGGGTTAGAAACTTCCAGCATTGGATAGACTTTTAAATAATTGTACTGATGGGTTTTCCTTAATTTGTAAACACAATGCATCACAAAGCGTGAATGTCTGCCAATTGCATTTTAGTGAAAATGGCAGTCAACCCAGTTAATTCAAAGCAAAATCCTATTCATAGTTATCTTGAAAAAGGCCAATCCTCTCTCTTTCTCTCTATTTACAGCAGACAAATGGCGTCCAGCATAGTCAAGAAGTAAATAGTGAACAAGCTACACAAAACTTGTTTATAATAGTTTATGAAGTTAAATGAGAGTTGAAATAAAAATTTCAGGTTTGCATAGCAAAATGAACCAAACATGAACGTGTATGAGTTTGGCTCAGCAGTTCGCTAACACATTAAAGTTTTATAGATAATCCTAGGCCTTTAAAGCATGGGCATACTACATTGAAGGATGACCAGTTGAAATTACGTTGATGTTTTAGCATTAAAACATCCTAAAATTAAAGTGTTAGGATGGTAAAGATTTTTCTGGCTAAACTAGAGTTAAATCCAAGCTAAGGTTTGAGCTAGCGTCGTGGATTCCCCACCAAGCACAGCGACTCTTTCAAGCTCAGGTGAGGGCTTTTGAGTGATCAAGCCAATCTGAACAGTTAAATTGGACAAAACCAATCACAGTGGCCATGACATGAAGTCACCAACCAAGCATCATTCAAGCACAGCCTACAGAAGTCATTTATCCTTCACTTTCTTCTCTTTTTTTCTTCCTACCCTTTTCATTTGTTTCTTTTGTGGATCAGTAAAAAGGAGGTGTAATTCATTAGCATTGGTATTATTGAGTGCATATGAGAGGCAAAGAACCTGCCAGGTGAATCTTCATTCAACAGAAGCAAATGCACATCTTCATTTTATGTGATTATTTCAGCAGAAGTAAATGCAACAGTATTTTGACATTCACTAGAAAACTAAGCACCAAGGAAAACATTTATAGGGGCAAGTGTACCTGATAATGGTCCCTATATTCCTCTGGGAGCTCCTCAGCAGCCAACAAAGCATCAAGCATGCCAAAGTAAACCTGAGTTGGTTTGCAACAAAAATAAAGATAATCAATTATACACTTCATGAATTCTGCAGCCAAGTAAACCAATAAAAAAATGACACCAAACAAGTTTTACCATTTTTTCTACCATAGGCTGTTTAGTATCAACATCAAACTACAGAAGTCCCAAAGGAAAGAAAATGACTGAATTTTTAGTTTGTTTTTCTTCTCATGATTTCTTCTCATGAAACTTATGTTGTCAAGCGCGATCTCGTTCTAATTACACCAATATTCCCCTCCACATTTTAATTACTATTCTTATTTTTCATTTCATTGTGCACAATTAAATGGGATTTCTCTTGTACTGTTATATTTCTCTATCATTTCCGGTCAAATACAAATATAAAATCTTAGATATTCCTCTGTTGCTATCTTCTGCTAATATTTAATTGGACCTTGTATGTAAAAATATATAACTATATTTGATATTTTTAATCAAACATCCATTTGAACATAACTGAAAAATATCAAATTTTAAATGGACATGACTAATCTTGCTTGGAGTGTAAACTTCAGTAAATAACTTAAGATTAAATTGTGTTTTTGCATTAAAATATAAATGGAAATTATTATTTTTATAATAGGGAAAATTCTTCATGATTTAATCTTATAACATAAAATCCAAAAGATAAGCGGTACTCGTTAAAAACTTTACCATACAAAGGGATGGATTGCAAAATATCAGCCAAGTTGAAGAGGAAGTTTATAAGGTCATGAATCAACTAGTTATGCATGGAGATGAGTGTTTGGCAGCAAAGTGACGAGTTTGCAAGATTAAAGACATCAAAAAGATGATATCAAGATGAATATGTGGAAATATAAGAATGTCCAAAGAAATGAAGCTGCCTCCAATGAAGGAGATCCAAGGTGCTAGAAGCCCAATGAAGAAAAGCCCAACATTCCTCTAGAAAAAATCCAACGCATTTAACATGTCATTAATACTCATGTAATTTATCAAAACGACTGACAATATTTCACGAAATGATTAACCATTATCAGACATCAAATAAACTAAAATAGCAAGTAGCATCACTGTAATCAACATTTTTATATCCTATTTTAATCCGCACATCAACATTGCAGGCATTCAAGTTTTCATTTGCTAAAATTCTTAGAAAAAAATGTCTTAAGTAAACAAAGACAATTAGAGAAGGTTTTCTTACCGCCATATCTCCTAAAGATTTGCTGCATATCGGGCAGGTGTAATGACTGCAAGTGTATGCCTATAGAAGAGAACAAGATGTGAGAAATTTCAACTGCTCTCTAATATATCAAGAGAAGATAATGAAATAAAGTAGAAGATATGTAGATTGGAAGCAAAAGTGTTTAGAGAAACGGAAACCTGAAAGCAAGCTGAATGCATGTAATGGCCACAAGGCAAAGCTCTGACTGTTGCACTTGATGTGAACAAAAAATCACAGCAGATAGGGCAGTTTGTCTCTAAACCTTTTTCTAGGCACTTGTGATTCACTAACTTAATCCCCAAGCAACAGTTGCATGTCATACAATGAAAGTAATCAATTCCAAGACCCTTCCCAACACGACATAAATTGCAAAAAGGGCAATGATATACATTCCTGAAAAGGCAATGCATTAAAGACAATAAGCAAAATGTCTGCTTATATTCACAATATGAGAGCTTATTAAAACCAAATTAACCACTAAGTGTTTTGAGTATTACATAACGGAAAAAAGAGGAAGTGGAATTGTTGGTATCAACTATCAATGTCAATCACCAACCTAAATTCCAATCTTTCTGCGGAAGAAAAACAAGCTCCTAGGGCATCAGAATATATATTGGCTTGATGAACAAAAAAAAAATATAAACCTTTTTGAAAAATTGTAATTGTATGAAAACCTTCTATAATAGACTATTTTGCATAATTTTGAGTAGTTGTAATTATAACCATTTTATCAAATTACATCCATCATTTTTTGCAATTGAGAAGAGATTGATAGAAATTATAATAGAGTTGAATTTGGTGATCAATGGTCAGAAAAAATGATAGGTATAATTGGGCTACTTTTCATTTCAATATTTGACCAAATGGATACATACACAACTGATCTTTGAAATTAGGATAAAATAGACTTCTTTGGAAGGTATGGGTAAATAATTGCAATTTTTCAAAAACATTTGGACTTTTTTGGTCATTGGGCCTATATTGGTTAATGACCAAAAAAATACAAAATTGCATGCTATAATATTATAAAAGTTGCACAACCAGATAATTCTCAAAGCGCTTTTTTAACAATTATAAGAAACCTAAGCTTCATAGCACTTCTCAAACATGTTAACTAGCAAAGTTCATTCTTTTGCTTTCTTTCAGTCTGGCAAGTGCCAAGATTCTAGTTCTCTGACTATCTACTTCTGAATATGTGACTTCGATAGTTCAATTCTTTAAGTGAATGGTGGCCAACCCATCATCCATTTGTCCTTATCCTTTTACTTCTTATTTAGGGAAAAAAAGGGTCTGATTTTCATTTTCTGAACAATTTGATCATTAAAGAGGAATACATGGTTTTACCATTTGATTCTCATGAGGTCAATTATGCAAAAACTACCATGCACATACACAGATACACAACTACTCAAACTAAAAGTAAGCTTTTAGGTGCGAGCCCAAGAATGGATTTAATATCCCTAAAACAAAATAAGTCAAAATGCTAAAAACAAGTTCAATCATGAGATATTCCACCTAAAAGTTTCCAGTAATTCTACTTTCGTTATTTATTTATTTTCCTATTGAAGCCAATGTAAGAAGAATAAAATAATTCATTCCACTATAGCATCTGTCCATCGACGTCACTAACTTTGATAACTACAAGTACAAAGGCTTCAGAACTCGTGTACCTTTCATCATCAAAAAATTTGCATATATTGCAATAATACTTTGCCATCAGAAGTCCATTACATGCAGGCGTCGTGCAGATTGGTCCAACTGCCTGAATCTTCAGACATTGCATGCACATCATTTCGGATGTTGCTTTTCTGCAGTAATCAATAAAACATCATGCATTCAGAAGCTTCAGTTAAATTATGAAATTTAATCAATAACGTTAAAATTACCTATCCATTGAGTGATCGCTCACTTTGTCATGGCAAAATCTACAGGTAAACAACTTGCCACAGCAAGCAGCACGAAGTTTACAGTTTCTCTTATAGTGCTCACACCCAAATACTTGTTTCTCCTGATCTTGAAATGACGGTGAACATCCCATTACACCATCACCATTAGAAGTTTCAGTTGATGTTGCTTGAGGTAACTTCTGCTGAGCAGCTATCCAGCGACTAAAACAAAACATTTTCTCAGAAATTAATTTAGGATTAAAATTATTAATAATAACAAAAACAATCAACATCGATGCAGTTGTGAATATTTTAAGGGAATAGAGTTAAATAAAGTGTTTACAATTATTAGAACTAACCTAGTCAAAAGATTTTGCACAAGATATGCTTTTCTCCTAGGATCAAGAGTTGAGTCCCTATAAACCTTTCTAATTTCAGACTCGAGCTCATTTTGATTCATTCGGAAGATATCCTTCCACCCAGGTTTAAACATCTGGTCACTTTGGTCCAAGCTCTCTTGAAACTCTTTGTCTGCAATTAATAAGGCTGAACTGAGTAGAAAACTTGCACTGGAAAACCTATGCTTGATAAAATTATTCAAGGCTACATGAAATTGCACAATTATCGCAATACAAAACTCTAGAAGCATTCAACAAACCTTCTCTAGAAATGGTAGCTCCTGATGTTTCAGACTGTGAAGATGGTTTCCAGCATTCATTAAGCCACTCATTGAACATTGTGTTTTTGGTTGCCTGCTTCCATGTGTCCATCATTTTGTTCTGCTCATCCTGAGTAAGAGCAGAAGTTACCCAGGGCAACATAGATTGCAGCACTTCAGCACCAGTAGTGCCGATTATGCGGCCAACTATTTTATCTTGCTCCTGAACCGAAAAATGCCTTCCAAACAATGGCCACAACTCAACTTCTTCTCTCAAAATATGATGATCAAGAGTAACTCTTATTGATTTGCACATCCCTTGCAGCTTAGTGGCTAGTTCACCATACTTTGACATATAATCATCATCATGAGACACAGAAAGCTCCATATTACTTCCTGCTGAATCCTCCATTACCTGGGCCCTTTGCATGTTTTCATGAAGGCATGAAAGCTCAGAAAGAACACCCGAAATATCTTCAAATAATTTTTCCTCTTGCTTATGGTCCAATGTGTATGAATGACTCACGTTATGAAGTGCCTCTTTGGATTCCAATGCTGGAAACACAATATCATCCTCAGCATTACTATGGGCTCTGTATAAGCCCCACAACAAACGGAATCTTCCAATAAACTGCTGAAGAAGTGTCTCATCACAATCACTGAGCTTTCCTGATTCAATATCCAGATACTCCAAGTCTTTGCTTATAGCTTTATGAAACTTAAATATTGTATCAATCGGTCTTGCTGCATGCCCAACAACAGTGGAGCTATTATCTGCTTCCCAGACAAAAAGACTGGAGTTAAGAGCTGGAGCAGAGGAACTGAAAGATAAGGACCGCAAAGACTTGGCAGTTGAAAAAGAACTCAATCCCAGATTATTGCTGTTCACTCCTAAACCCGGGACACAACAAGTCCGATCAGGACAAGATGGTTTATTGGAACTTAGAGGTTTATTGGAACTTAGAGTGCCTGAGAGGTTGGAGGCATTGTTATTTTTGCATGACACTGGAATGTTTCTTTTGACTGGCCTGTTGTCATCTCCATAAACTGATGTTGTGCTGCTCTTAGAACAAAATGCAGAAGCACATGCACGGCATGATCTAACAATACCTTCTTCAATGTCACTAAATGTTTTAGCAGGACAACAACCAATGGCACTTGACAAACATGCACCCTGGTTACGACCCTTGCAAGCCCAGCCAGTAAAAAGTGTTATCAAAGCAGTATCTGTTGATGGAGCTGAATCAAAATAATTACAAATTTGAGAAGATGCATATAATTATATGTCTTCATTAAATAGAATAAAGCTCATAAGGAATTGCTATAAAGGAGATGGATACAGAAATAAATCTCATAAAGGAGTTGGATACAGAACCTGCTGACTGCATGTTCTTGAGAAAATTCCTTGCTTCATCTTCAGTTAGTAAACCCACCAACCATGGCAACACACGCTCAATCAATTTCAACGGCATCACACACAAGCTCTGGTATAAAAGTTCCTGCTGCCTCTTGAAGCTAAAGTGCTTTCGGGCCAGTGGAAGAACCTAGACATGCAAGGAACTTAGCAGACGGTCTTCAAGAATCAAAGGGGATGTTTGGTGCTACAGTTTTATAGTCATGAAACAACTATTAAACTCCTTGAGAAGGATGCATAGTTTCTATTACCAGCTTTACATTTAAAGTAGGAGCAGACAAAACGAAGTTGTTAATAAACTTCCCTGAGCACCTGCATGCATTATTCACCAACTCCCTGGATGGCTCATTCTGAATTGGTACTAGTTCACTATTAAAGTAAACTAGGAATGAATTCACAGTTTACAGATTACCAAACATCCCCAATGAGAATTATTACATCAATTAGGAAAGCTCACCTGAACTTCCTCATTGTAGAAGTGCCTCTGTATAGTTTCTATTATTTGATCAGCATGTGAGCATAATTTTGCATAAAATTCAGCTGCTGAGTTAGAATTTGCACCAGTCCTTTGAATACTTTCAATCAAACTCCTAAACTCATTAAATTGGCTTTCTTCTTCAGCGTGCTCTTGGAAGAAAGATATTTCTCCATCTACTGCAGGAAATATGACCTTATCCTCAGCAATACTGTAGCCAAAAAAGGACAAATGCTTCAAATTGGATAAGTTACAGGATGCTGCATACATTTTATTATCAGCAACGTTGGTATCTTCAGCATGTGGCCTTTTCTCAAAAATGTTCATGGAAAAGAAATGAATATTTTTTTCCTTGCAGCTTTGATCAAATTAGATATTAAGATATAGCCCATATTGTTGATTCTTCTCCAAAATAATCAACAGCACCATTGGAGAAAACAAGCATCAGAAACACAAATAAAGGTGGAAATATTACTAGTAAGATAATGTCATCATCACGTAACAACAGCTCTATGCCACTTTAACATTGCTAACAGCAGAAAAAAGATTTCTTCTGCATATTGGAAATAATAAAATTTGATGACAAAAAATTCATTCTTTTCCATTTGTATAACAAAGAACTCAAGTATGAATAATAACACGGGCATATCTTATATGAGAAAAAGATCAATTTAAGTAGTTATATGACAAGTGAAAAAAGTAAATAACAAATTATCTCTTTAGATCCAGAGTGAAACAAGAGAAAGTACATACCTGTGGAAGATGCAAACATCAGCAATGAATTGTAACCGATCATCAAATGCTGATAAATTAGTAAATTCCCCAGAAAGTTGTATCTTTCTAGCTTCCTCGGCTATCTCATTTAGTTCTTGTTTAATAGCATTATGCCAAAGCATTATTTCATCTATTGGGTGTGTTCCCACAGTATCTGATGCATCATTACTTGACTCTAAATGTTTCCTTTTCCCAATCTTGTATTGCTCACATGTACATGTCATATTATCCAGTTCAGAAGTTCTTGCACTAGCAGTAGAAACTACACAATATTGATTCTGATGATTATCCGAGCAACTTCCAGCTGTCTTTGCGCCATTTTTCCCTTCCATCCAGGTAAAAATGATCTTCACCAGAACCATTTTTAATCAGTCATGTATATTCAATTAAAATACATCCAAAAAGAAATAAAATGCTGAATGTGAAGCGAATCCTTACCTGCTGAAGAAGCTTCTCTTCCGGGATTATCTTGCTTAAGCACTTACGCATATCCTGGCATTCAATGGGTGAAATAGAAGAAGTTAACCATGGCAGGAACTCAGCCATCAGGTTCACAGGAATGCTGCATACAAACTGCCAGATTAAAGATGCCTGCTCTTCGAGAGAGAACTTCTCAATAAGCAAGGGAAAGACCTGAGATCATAAAGAGACGACCAATCAAAATGTTTCTGTTTCATTATCATCAAAATCAACACTCTAAATAGAACTATACCATTCTTTTGGAGCTACGCTAATATGTTCTCAGTAAATGATTTTGGTAAAAATGTATAAACAACACAACCACTTAGATGATGTTGTGCTATAAAGTAGATGCCATCTTTCCAATTGATAAAATTATAGTTCAAAAGAAGAAAATGTCAACGTTACATCTTCAGTACACATCATCACTTCTGTACAAGTCAAGGAGCAATAAAGGCTTAGGTTCCCCCTCCCCAGTGCTCAAAAAGAAAAGAAGTTTTAGATTCAAATTTTGCCAAGTCATCATAAGTAGATGGTCAAAACAACAATAGAGTAAACACTATAAATGATGATGCACAGGAAGTTCCTGATAAACAGGTAAATCATGCATTGGGAACTGTTTGGTATAAATAGACAAACTTTCTTTTTTGCATATATCTTAATCAGAGAATTCTCTTTTTCCTTCTCCCTTGCACTTGTAACCCTAGATTTCATTTACAGTGTCAGAGAACTGGATAGATGAATATGCCGTGTTATGGAACATTATAGCAAGTGAATTTTATTTTATATATGATAGATTAGTAAATTGGTTCTAGCATGTAACTATTTCCATGAGGTTGACTCAAATGATATAGTGATAATGCTTCTATTGAATATTGGCAAAATTTATTTAAGGTAAATACTTGTTTTAATTTAAATAATTATTATTATGGTACTTTCAACTAATATGATATTGCCTTCATGTTTAGAATTTAGTTGATAACACAAGCATGATACCAACTAAATAGAAAAATAGAAAAATGTAATCAAGAAAATCATGCAAAAATCACAAGTTATTTTTTTGTAGCAAAAACAATTTTCAAAGAAGTTAAATAAAGTGTTAAAGGTCATTAATGGTTTTAGGATCTGGAGAGGAAAATTATGTAACCAGGTAACATTGCGATAGCTAGAAAAATTCCTTTATCTAATGCCTGTTTTAAGATCCATAAATCACACTTCTGCTATTACTCTAAGAAAATGTTACCATTTCTTGTTTCAGTACGTTAATGTACTGTGTTTGCAAACTGATATGCATGGGCAAAGCAAAACGCGCAATGTGTTTGATAGCTGGCTATTTAATAGAGTCATGAATAATCCATTGGCTATTCATACACTTGCTTTTTTTTTTTAATATAATCCATAGAACACATATGAAAACTGCTGTCCATGCCTCATGCTGTTATGAAGGAATACACCTAGCAATTCCTTTATCCAGATTTGTTGCATCCTTCACATAATTCTTCTCTCAATTCAATAGATGGTATCCCTCATTGTATGAAGATCATCTGTCTCCTCCACATGGCATTTCATTATGGTTTATTGAATCAACTATATTCCAATTACTATTTTTTCTTTCAAGTCCATCTCTCTTCCACATGGCATTTCATTGGGGTTCATTATGGTTTATTGTTCACTATATTCTGATTACTACATTTAATTCTTACAAAAAGATAAAAACTATAAATTCTCATTCACATGACATCGTCATTGAGCAACCATGCTAACTAGCTTTTCTCATAAATTGGTAAGGACTATAATAAATCTCATTCAAACTTAAACTGACAGATCAAGTATATTTAAAAGCATCCCAAAAACTGAGGGTAGCAGGGATAGAAGGTGAACAAGACTACAACAGAGAGGGGCTTGGAAGAAAAAAGTGGGGAAAACTATATAAGAAAAGGGCCACACATAAACATTCAACATAAAGAAGTCTTAAATTCTCTTATACTCCTGTATGTGTGTAGGTATTGTGATAAAAAATTCAAGCAACATTCATGTAAGTATCATGTCCCAGTTCCCATGAGAAATGTCCCAAACCAATCAGGAAGACAATATAACAAAACTGCATATTGCATAAGAAATTTGAAAACTCTTGACAATGCCTATACTTTATTTGGATTGGTTCATTTTGTTTCCACATTCTATGTAAATGTGAAGGTATGTGCTGTCACATCCTGTACAGAAATTAGACAGCTGCATCCAAATACTACCTCATCTTGTCAAATGGCATTGAATGTATATGATAACACAAGCTACAAGGTGCAAAACGCCTCTTCACAGTTTGAAAAAGAAAATATTAATTCACAGTGCATCAACATTTGATATAGATGATGAGGGCATATTTTGTATGTGCAACTGTGCCAAGTCCTGACTGACGAGAGATTAGAAAAATTCAAGCCATCCATACATCTGGAGAGTTATAATCCTAATATTATAAGATGTTCCTTAATGTATAAGTAAATAAAGATTACTAAATGGAATGTCACCTGTTCCTCTTCCTTTGCCATGTGCTGACTAAGTGATGTCTGAAGCGCTCCAGTGCAAGATGCTAATTCCCTTGGGAAACTTTCATCATTTTGCATATAGGAATTTAGTAGCTCAAATAATTGATCAAAAAGACTGCTTTCACCCTTGTGTTCAAGTGAGTACGTTTGCGCCACATTCTTCACACGTATATCAAGAGCTGGAAAAATAACCTGCATTTCCAAGATCTTATGCCATCAGGTCTACTATATATAGCAGAATAAGCGAAAGAAAAGACTGCTTCAGAAGGATCAAAATACAAAAATGATATAGATTCACTAGATGCACATAATTGCTTTATATAGTTCATATCTAAAAGTTCAAGAAAGCATCAAGAAAACAGTCTATCCGAAGCGAGCAAGGCGCCAACAGTTGGGAAAAGTTCAGGTTTCATGAATCAGATTTTAAGTACTAATGCAAATACAAAATCCCAATAGGCAATATGGTCAAATTTCATATGATTACAAACATATTCATATCTTTTGCATATGCATATTTTTCACTAAAGTAAAATTGACTATATTTTTCATTTTCTAAGTGGAGAGTAGAAGCATATGAACTACTAGAACTATTTCCCTTAACAAGTTATGAATTATCTGTAAACAACAAAAAACAAGTACCACAGAAAAGTTCAAACCACGAACTTCCAAAAGTTAATATCCTTAACAAGCAAATCATTAGCATCCCCAATTGATATGCAGAAAATCAGAGTATCAAGTCCCGTGTGAAAATTGCCCTACTTCACAAAATATTACAAGCACTTCTGCATATCTGATTGGAACATTTCTTGGTACAATTTAAAAATAATTACAGCCCCAGCAGAGCAGAAGTATCAAAATTATTCATCCCAAAAACAACTACTTAAACATGCAAAACATGTCAGAAAATAGTTTATATGTTTACAATGGAAAAAAAAAAATGGCTATATACACCGGGGTCATACTCGGTCTCTTCCTCACACAGATTCACAAAGCAGTTGATCCCATGAGTAAACACCAGGAGTATTCAATAATTTCACTATACGCCTAGTAACAACTCAATTTATGCGTAAATAGCTAAATACATCACCAAATGCGCCACTCAAAAACTAAAACAAGCAAAAAACGAAGAAGAAAAGGCAGGATTTCAAATAAGTACCTCATCTTCAGCATTACAATGATGCTTGTAAATCAATCTGAGAAAACGGTACCGTTCGAAAAGAGACCTAACGTCAACGGTTTGTCCAGTAGCAAAAGCCATGGCTAATCGGTGAAGCGAATCAAGCTCATTGCGAATAGCCTTATGAAAGTAAAGAAATATAAGAATCGGCGATTTTTGCTCGTTATTACTTTCCAAACAACCCTTAGACTCCACTTTCTTCACCGAGTTGCTCGGCAATATCATACCTTCTCCTCTCTGTAATTTAGGCAACGGCGTCGCCATTTCTCTCTCCGGTCTCCACAATTTTCCGACGACTTTCTCGGTGGTTATCCGAGAGGAATTGTACGGTCAAAACAGAAACTTATTTCGGATTTTAACTTTAGTTAATTATAGTTTTGTTCAACGGAGAGGAAGAAGAGGGAGGTTTGGTTTGGCTTGTTCTATTTTTGTTTGTTAACTGAGAAATTGATAAGGAAGGAGAGCTTTATATATTTAGATTAGGTGCCACGTGTCATGATGACTAGGCAAATGATGATGTAAGCAGCCTGGCACGTGAGAAAGAGAGGTCTTGAAGATTCAAGCAGTCTAGTTGCCATGCACCGACACGCGCTAGTTGAAATTTAAAGAATAAAGGGTTAGTTATAATAAACATTATAAGATATTTTATATAATTAATTCTTTAAAAATAGGGAAAAAAATCTTAGAAGGTGAGAATTGAATTTCTTGCATATTTATTGAGCTAATAAATTTCTATTTCTCCATGTTAAATTTTTTAATCATTATTTTTTTCAAATTTTATGGATATAAATTTATTAACAATATAATTTATAAATTATAATAAAAGTTAGACTACAAAATATATGAATTTTAAAAGGTTTAGAAGCATAAAAGAGTTTTTTTTTTTCCTTTTTTAATTTCATCATTATATAATTCAAGAGTTTAATAGGAAACAATTAAAATTTAAGAGCTCAATAAATAAAATGGGAGAAACTTAAAAACCTCCAATTGATTTTTTTCTTTTCAAAATTAAAGTCCCAATATAATAAGTTATAACTACTATTAAAAATTATTAAGTTTTTGTATTAAAATTTCGAAAAAATATATATAAGTATGAAAGTTTAGATTTGTAATTTCTTATATTAAAATGTAAGATAAACTAAGGGATTGATAGCTAGGTTATTTTCATATGTAGCATTAAGTAACTAAGTATTATAATACTCATTACACAATGTACAAATTTAGAGGTTTCCATTTTACTTACATTTGATCTAAAATCTAAAATATTTTTTTAGATACGATTTTAGAAAAATGTAAAATAACGACGCATTTAAACTATTTAACCATTGAATAATCCGTCATTAAATAATATATTTTTTTGTATATATTATTTTTATTACGATCTTTTTAACGTGTATCTAAAAATTGAAAATTTATATAATATTAAAAAATAAATTTAAAATAAAATGAATAAATAAAAAAGTAAAAATTTTAACATATTATTTAAAATGATACTAATTATAACTAAATATAACTTTATTAATTTTTTTTTTAATTTAATTTATTTTTATATTAATTTATTTATATTTTTTTAACATAATTATTTTATATATAATTATATTTTATTTAAAATAATAACACTTAACAAGTGTTCATACTCATTAAAGAAATCATTTTTATTATATCATTTGATATATCATTCAATATATCTAGTTTTAAAAAGTTATAGGATAAAAAAATACATGTCTTAAATATTTTTTCTCGAGTGATATTTTTGAGTGAAATTGACTATACATGTTTTTTTTGTGTTATTGTTAAGTTATAATTGATTAGCTGTGAGTTGTTAATTAATATATAATATATTTTATATGATATATCAAAAAAATAGAATGAAAATAGGTTTAGACAACTGAAAAGAATTTGGAAGCAATCATGAGAATTGGATGTGAAATCAGTTTCACACCCTTAAAAGCAGTAATGCACCTCATTTATACAACATCAACTTATTATTAATGATGATACAATAGTAGGACCATAATTAATTATTAATTATTATGTATATATTCTCTATTTTTTTTTTCTTTTGTTGATTCAATATATTATTGCATTTGTACAAGCACATTGATATTTTGCTTTATGACCAAATTGATAATAGCAAAAGACATATTTTTTTCTATAAATTAACTTATCACGATTGATAATTTTGTTCTTTAAATATTAAAATTTATTAAGTTAATACTCGGATAAGGTTAAATGAAATCAATTTACCAAGTAAAGTGGGTCTATTAGCTACTTCATATTATTAATTAAAGTGAATTTTATTTTTAATTTTCAAGGTCTAGTTTTTTTAAGTAATTTAAAATAATTATCTTATGTATAAATATAAATATTTTATTGCTAGCGTATTGCATAAATAATAAAGTATTAGCATAAAATTTTGGGATTTTCATTTTAAGTAAATTATTTTTTTAGTTTATTAGAATAATAAATTTTAAATTTTGCTTTTACAAACAGAAAAAAGGGTAACTAAAAAAATAATTGAAAGTGAAATTAATAATAATAAATAAATGTGATGTTGAAAGTAAAACGATTTGGAGGTTACATTAGAGACGTGTGTGGAGCGTGCCGTGGATTGGCTGGCAGCTGACAAACTCATGCCTTCACAGGCATCAAGACAACGCATTGCTTTGTTGTGACCGTTTGCCAAAATCTCCCAATATTTTATAATTAAATATATATTATTTTAAAATTTTCTTATAGAAATAGAAATACTAAATTTATAATAATATCTATTATTCTAATTTAATTTTTTATATTAAATTACATTGCATATTTTATAGTGTTAATTAGATTTAAGATAATAAGCAAATTAATTAATTAATTTAACTTTCAAATTATTAGAGGAATTCAAAAAATTATTCACTAAACATTTAGACATGATTTTTTTTTTCTTAATTGTCCAAGCAATAAAAAATTCCCAACTAAAAGAAAAATTAAAGGTAGATCACCGACCATGAATCTCTTAAGTGAAAGCCTTAACTACTAAATAAACAATATAAGGATTTTATACTATTAAAAAATAAAAACTTGTTACTCATAATATCACCTATTGTATAAGTTTCCATAATAATTTTTTAATAAATAATACTATAATTATAGAAAATTAATATCATCAACATGTTTCTTTTTTTCTAAATTAAAAAATATATATTCTTAGGAAATATCATTTTGTTTATTATTCTCTCTGTCCACAATAAACATTTTAATTACAAAATATATAATTATTAAGAAAATTTATTTATCTATTTTACCAGTTTTAATTCATTTATTATTTTAATCTCATTCTATCTTTTTAATTCTATTAAATTTTATATTTCTTAATTAATTTTTATATTTTTTAAAATATTTTTTAATGAGATTATTATTATAATATTAAGATAAAATATAATTTAAATTATAAAATATGATAATTAAATTGGAACATATAAAAAAGAAATGCGACGAAGGAGTATTATTTTTAAACAATAAATCCCAAATCATATATTATTGTAGTGATTTTATATTTAATCATGTTCTATCATTTATTTTGTAAAAAATAAAAAATATTTTTAAGATTATAGAATTGGAATATCAATTGAAATTTACAAATTAATAAAAAAAAAAGTTACTTAGATTTAAAGTTTCTAATAATTTGTAATCAAGTGAAAAATCCTTAACTTTCCCTAGGCCATCTGTCCTCTTCTAGATCAGAGAATTTTATCACAATATGACAAGCTTATACCTTAAAATTGTTTTTTCTTGTAATGGTATATACCAATATTATATTATTCTTCCAATATTTCTTATTTATAGATTGGATTAACTTTTTCATACATCTCCACTTTAGTTGGAGATTCTCTTGATTGTTCTCATGTTCATTGCTTGGATAGAAGTTCTCTAGATTGCTCTAATGTTCTTAGCTTAAATAGTAACTTTTAACTTTTTCCATCAATTTATTCATGTCATTTTCCTTAATTATATCCCCCACTATGTATCATTATCCTTTTCCTCCTTTTTTATTTTAATTATATATCTTATGATTATGATATTACTAATAATCTCATATTCAAATATTTATTTCATCATAAAAATTTAATTTTTCAAATTTTAATTTTCTTTTTCTCTTTAGAGTCTTTAAAACCTTATTTAGTTATGAAAAATATTTTTATTTTTTTTATTTTTTAAATAGAAAATTAGAAAATAAGAAAATACATATGTTAAGATTCATTTTCATTTAAAATTTTCTCTATGCCTCCATATTTATTTTTATTTATAAGATATTCTTTTTTATATTAAATAAATAATAATTATTTATTTTAAAAGATAATAAAAATTATAAAATAGTTTTTCATAATATAATAATAAAATTTTTAAAAAATTATTTTAAATTATTCATTTAGAAAATTTTAATTACTAAACACCAAATTCTAATTTTCTATTTTTTAAAATAATTTTTCTAATAAATAGGTTTTATTTTCCACAACTAAGACCTAATTATTTGAAATAAATGAGAATTTAAATTTAGAATCATATTGAATTTTTATTATTTTATATTTGAAAAAAAAAATTGAATATTTAGTTCTTTCAAAGACATGCATATTCAAATGGGACCTCAAGCATTGTTTAGTGTAAGCAAACTATATCAAAATTTGTGAAATTTATTTGAAAATGTTTATTTTACTTCCATACGCATAATTTTATGAAATATAATATAATATTTTAAAATTTATTTCAAACATGGTAAAGATTTTATGATATATCAGACTTACGGTAAGATGTAAAAAAATTTAAATTAATTCTAATTTGTCTGCTATATTATAAATTTATAACAAGCTTAAGAATTAAAAAAAAATCTTAGCATAATTTTTTTATAATTTTTCTTAACTTTTTTTTTGAAAAATTATCACTATATATACTTTATTTTAATACATGATTTACGTATAATTATTTATTTTTATATAAAGAATTAAAAAGAAATTTAAGATTGAATCATTTCAATTTTTCAAATGAAAATTATTATTTTTATATAGACTTTATATATAAATTTGCTTCAACTTTTATGATTGATTTCTATATAAATTGCAAGAATTGATAAAGAAAATTAAAAAGAATGAGGGAAATAATTTGTCGAAATTCAATTTATAATGTATTAAGTTAAAGAGATTGTATTTATTATATATATTGTAACTAAGATATAAACCAAAAAAAGCTCTTTGTCTAAACAATTGGCATAAGCAATATGCTATGTTTTCTGATTCAATAGTTGTGGTTTTTGACTACCCTAAATAAAATATCATGTCATAAAACTTAGAATTTAAAATAATATATTGCCAATTAATTATATGTGATTGATAAGCTCGATGAGATGACTTTATGGTCATTTTAAATAATAAGAATTTAGGTTATGAATTTGAATTTGAGTCAGATTTTTTTTAAATAATTAAAATTAAGTAAATTTTAAGATTTAAATATTTAATGAAATATAATACTTCAAAAATTAAATATTTTACATATTTTTTTTTTACCTAATTATTTCAAATTTATTATATTCACTTTTAATTTAAAATTTTTATTTTTTTCAAATTTCAAATTTTTTATACTATCTAAATAAGAAATTTATAAATTTACATATTTTAAATTATAAATTTAAAATTAAAATATTAAATTTAAATTTATGCATTCAAACTCAACTTTAATTAATTTAGTATTAAGTATAACATTTTAACTTGATAGCAACGCAAAGGCAAAAGTCACCAATAGAAAAATAAAATAAAATAAAAAGGGCTAAGTCCATTGATTTAGCACATGATGTTTAATTTCTCTCTTATATAATCACAAATTAATCCACGGAATTGCATTTTCTTATATATATTGTCATTGCTCTTATAATATTCTTATATTTCCTTGTACCACATATTTTGTTATCCTCAAAAGTCAAAAGTCAAAATTTGCGAGTTTATATTTATCCATACTAGCTTGCACTTTTATTTTGTTAGATAATTTTATTAACATAGGCGGAGCTATTAATTGTATTTTTTTTAATATTTAATTATTGATTTTTTTTTTAAATATTTGATATAAATGTGTCTTTATTCTCCTAATTTATTATCCTACTTCTCATTGAAAAGTTACGAACCCTATAAAATATGTTTGCATGCACTTTAAATTATTTTTTTTTTCCAAAATATAAATAAAAAAAGTATTTTTATTATTTATTTTAAAGTTAAAATTTTACTGGGTAGTTTCAATTTTTAAGAATTTCTAATTACATCCATGTATTAACCGACAATAAATTTGAGATTTTATCTTCTTATTTAATTAGTAAGTTTTAAATTTTTATTTTTTATTTGAATTTATTATTGTACTAGAATATTTCTTGTGAACTTGAGATTCCTCTTTTTGTGAAAAATTATTTGAAAGAATTCTTAGCTGATATAATAACTAAATAAATAAATAAAATAACAATTTTTACTTGTATTTGATTTTCCTTCTTACTAATAAACTAAAAATTGTAATTTAGTTTCTTGATAGCTAGATTTTGAGTAATTCATTTGTAAAAACTATATTTTCAGCCTCTATAATTGATTAGACCATAATATTGTTAGGTTTAAATTTATATGATTTTTAAAATTAAAACGAAAAAATATGGTTTGGAATTTTTGAGAGAGAAAAACAATTTAAAAAGAAATAAAAAAATTTTAATTTTACAACCAAAGTAAATTATAAGCCATTCTAGTTATATGTACTACACAGATATAAAAATTTATATTATAAATATGAAGTGAATATTATGTCCCTCTATTAGAAAATATAAATTTAAATAATATTAATAAATAAATTTAAAAATAAAATAAGATTATAATCTATCACTCGAAATGATAATAATAATAATAAAATATAATTTTATTAAAATTTTTATTTTTATTTAATTTATTTTTATATTAATTTATTTAAATTTATTTGACATAACTATTTTATAATTATAATTTATCTAAAATAATTACTCATAATCTGTATTAAAAAAAATATTTTTACCATATATGTTTATCAATACTTGCATGAAAGAAATATTTTTTATTTTTTATTTTTTCTAAAGCAAAAAGGAAACGGTAGGTAGTGGAAAAAACAAAATAAAATGATAAGATATGACTGAAGTCTAAGTTTAATAAGTGCTAGTTTTGATGATTGATTAATGTTAAAAATAAAATTCAAATGCTGAAAGATACAAAATTGTTGGCTTTAATTAATAAAATGAATTTCTTTCTCATCTTATTAACTAGTTAGAGTTTAATTATTAAAGCAATACTTAGGATCTAATTTTCAAATGCAATGACATAGAGAATTGAGTGGGTATACTTTTATACTCATATAAGAAGAGGAGATTCGGTTGATACTTTAAAAAAATAAAAAAAATAAAAAAATTTCATAAACCCTATAATTAGTCGCAAATAATAATAAAAAATAATATAATTCCAAATTTAAATTTTTACTCTTACCTCCTACCCCTAAAATATATTCTCATGAGTCACTATCTCAATTAAGTTAGGTTAGGTTTTGGAAAGCTGCATGCAATAAATTTATATACATATAAAATTAATTATATCTTAATAGTCTATTAAATTGTAATTTATGTATCAATTGAATTGAATTGCAAATATGTATTTGCTTTGAATGAAATCATAAATATATTGAGGAAAATTAAATTATGAAATAAATATAAATTAACCATGCAATTTGATGATTATTTTATTTTATATTTTCATTTAAATTAACAGTATGTACTAGTGATACAATTTAATCAACTTTCTGAAACTAAATTCAACAAGGAAAACCTATAAAATCTGATTTTCCATATTTTACAATTTTCTTATGGACATCCATTTTCAGTGGTGGAATCTTAAGATGAGGTGACAGTTACACTCAAATATTTTTAAAAAGATTTTAATGTATATTGAAAAATAATTTAAATTCTTTAAACAATAATTTTCATCCCTTAATTTTTTTCAAAAAATTTTATCGTTTCCAAAATAAAAGTATATAGAGGCAAAAGGCAAGTGTCTTGATTTTTTAGATTTTTCAAGATAAATTATAATTTAATATCTAAAATTTGATTAAATTATTTAAGTGATTCTTTTATTTTAAAAATTAATTTTTTAATTCTAGATAAAATATTATTTTATTATATTTTTATTTACTTTCTTTATTTTTCCTTCAAATTTTTATTCATTTTCTTTTAATTTTCTTATTTTTCTTTTTTAATGATATTGTAATAATTTTTTATTATTTCTAATTAAAATATATATTTTATTATTTTTATATTTTTTTAAAAAATTTATTTCATTATCACAATATCACTTTTTAAACTTTATGTGTTCATTACTAAATGTGAATAATGTCTCATTTATGAAGATTTTTGTTTTTGTCCTGCTGCTATTGCCAACCTTTTAATGAATTGCATCGGGTGAAAGGTAATAATTCACATCATATGTAAAGTTGATAGAAGAATTCCCTTTTTTAGGTTTTTTTTCTTTATCATGTTTGAGAGTAGGAAGAAAAGAATGCAAGTGACAAATAAAGCAAAGATGAAGCTTAATTGGGCATGAAAAAAGTAGCCATTGATATTTCATAAAGAGCTACAAGCCAATGGACAATGCAGTCCTAGTAAGTCAGGTGACCAGTTTTTGTCCCAAAACATCCTCATTTTTAGGTCAAAATGGGCATATGTGGCAGATTTTACTCATAAAAAAACCCACTTATTGTGAAATTATGGTGAAGCAGCATCTCCTTTCTCCAACTCGTATTGGGCTCTATAATTAATTGGCCTCAAGTCCTTTCAACTTCATCTTCTTTGCTATCATATTTTGTCCTCTTCACCAACTTTTATTTGGCTTTTATCACCCAATATCTCCCTCACCCACTCTAATTAAGCTTTTCCTGATTGGTCTCAATTTATTATTTTTGGTCCAACATGAATTGACATTATATTAGGATTATTAGTTATATTTATCTCATAGTAGGATAATTTTATCTGATATTTTATTATTTTTTTAGTATGGAAAAAATAACACTGATAAGTTTAGTCTAACAATAGGCATAAAATCTAGAAATTTAAATTTCCTCTCCTTATTATAAGAAAAAATTAAATAAAAAGAAGTTAAATTTAAATCTATTGTCAAATTATAAAATATACTGCCATTAAATTAAACATGTGAGTTTAATTTTAATCTATTGGCAATATCTCCCTGAGAATGTTTTATTCCATCCTATAAATACATATGAGGAGCAAGTTCTATTGTAATTCTAACATCGGAACAAGTGTATTAAAAGAAGATTGATACATGTTATCTGTATAATATTTCAAGGTTGATGAGATAGCCCTTAATTATAATTAGTATTAATAGCTTAAAAGTAAGGGATATCAAACCCTTAAAAGAAGAAAATTAATATCAATATATAGAATTTTTCTAATATTTAGTCAACAATTTGAGAGTTGTTGGTTCATTGATCAATATCAAAAGTAGGAAGTTATCTAAACTAACTAAATAATTAATCAAGTAAAATGCAAATACAATAGGAAAACGACTTGTAATTTAGATTTCGATTGACTTCAGTACTTGTGATTTATACATATTCATGTTTTCATTCAAATAAGATGAATTTAAAAATATTTTTTTCTTAATTAGATAAAACCCTAGCCCCATATGAGTTACTATATCCCAATTAGACTCATACTTATGGGTTGAGGGGGGCTGCTGTTTATTTTTACACAATAGTCTCTCATGTGTCCAATTTTAAGTACCTAAAATTTTTTATAAAAATTTATAAAAATTATAATTTGATAGTGTTTCATATAATAAATTCAATGATGTATTTTTTATGCTAAACAAAAATCAAATGGATAGAAAAAAATATATTATAAATTTTATGTATTATATTTAACAGTCTAAATTTAATATATTTATAATACATTTTTAGCTGTCCATTTAATTTTTGTTTAGCATAAAAAATACATCATTGGATTTATTATATGAAACACTATCAAATTATAACTTTTTATAAATTTTTATAAAAAATTTTAAATATCTAAAATTGAACACATGAGAAATTACTGTCCCCTCGACTCCATACTTATTGATGTTGTCGCAAGAATTAAATTAAATTCATTAAGAACAATGAAAAACATTTAATACCATTTAGATATATTCATATCTATATGTGGAAACATCTTTTAAATCTATCAACTACGTAAACCAATTATATATTTATATCCTCGCTACTTTATATGGTATGATGATCAAGCAATTACATACATAAAACTCAAAAATAATAGAATGAGTGAATTCACATTAAATCTTGCAATTTCTATAAAAGCACATTTCAACCATAAAATGAGTGAATTCATAGAATTTGAAATAGTTATACTTAATAATCAAGCTAAACGTTGAAGGTAAATTCATAGGAACATATATGAAAATGTTGAGCACGTCAGTTGCACTCATAACAATTATCTTAAAAAGAAGGTTAATTAATTACAATTCTAAGCAATTGAATGGTAATATATCAAGTGAAATATTTAAATTATGAAAATGCTTTTTCTTTTAAGAGTTATTAAAATTAATATATCTTTGACTGAGTAGTTAAATTCCTATAGTATTAAATTAAAAAAGTTTTAAGTTTAAACTCTCGGTCTGTTAAAATATCAATCTCATATAAAAAAATATAAAATATTAAATGAGCTAACTTTTAAAATTAGAGAATTCAATTATATGCTCATTCAATATTTTATATTTAATACATGTGAAATTGATATTTTAATACAATTAGATGTGAAATTTACCTTAAAAAAATAGAAAAAGAAATTAAGAGCTACTAAAAAAAAATTAATGGAAGAAGAAAAAGCAGGATTATATATGTCTGCCATTGATAAAGAAGCAAAGGCTTATTCAAAAAAATAAAAAAAGAAGCAAAGGAGAGACTTTAGCAGGTCAAATCATTAATCAGCTCCCACAAAAACAATATTCGATGTTGTACGATTTCATTTTATCTTTCAGAAAACATATGATGAGTGAACATCTCAATTTCATATACAGGAGGCAGGATGAGCTTCAACCTTTTTTTTTATATAATTAGTACGTTGGTGGAGCTAATTTTCTTTTTATTAGAGTGTAATGTTTATAGAAAATAAGATTTAGAAGAGGTTTTGATTAATTAATTTTTGCTTGAAGCACTTTATATTAATTTTAATTTTCTTATCCCTTCATATAACATCATTTTATTGATCATATTTTCTATCTTCATGTAAATTATTAATAAAATTACACAATATTTTTTTTATTGGATAAACTATATATGTAATAAAAATAACTCTTTTCTTATTAATTTCTGCAAACTGAACTCTCCATTATTTTATCCTGAAATTCAAATGTAATATCTCTTAATAGAGATTTCAAGTTTTTCTTGTTGGAATATCTATTTAGAGAACATATAACGAAGCTACTTTTAAACCTTGCTGGGCCAAAAAGACTCTGATCCAGCAATAATTTATGTATTGAATATTAAAAAAAAAAAAATCATAAGAAGTCATTTACAATTGATTCTCCCAAATAATTAGCCTTCCAAAAATTTGCAGTTGGCTCTGCCCTGTATTTATCAATCAATATTTCTAATACCAACAAATAAAGAAATGACATAAAAAGATAATAGAAAAAACATGGAATAATCGTACTCAGATTAATAAGGTTTTTTTTTTTCGACCCCTTGATTTTTCTACTAAAGTAAACATTTTTTCATGTATGCTTGATATTCCAAACTGTTACAATTTTCTCTGTTGATTATAAATTTTTTTATAATTTCTGGTTTTAACAATAATAGAAACGAGTTTATTGATGATTGTGGAATTGATGTTAGTAATTTATTTTAATTATTTTTTTTCTCTAACGTATAGTAAAATGTGAATGCATCAATCTTTAACAACGAAACTATAAAAGTAATCTTTCATGTCTCTCTCTCTCTTTTTTTTTTTCTCTGCCTTTTCTCTACACATATTGTGCCTTCATCTTGAGGTGATGTCGGCTGAGTCCGGCAGTACTCCTCCTCTTCCTTTTCCTTGCTTTATTTTTCTTTATTTTTTCTTTTTTTGGTAGGGTTTTTTTGTCTCGTAGCTTAGTTAGTGCTGCCATGAAATAATTTGGTCTTTTTTTAACCCTTTAAATTGCTCTTTTTATCTTTGGATGACAGTGAGTGAGTTCGATGGTTTTGAGCACCAGATCTTAAATTTCTTCCAACGAATAGAGAGGTGCTTGTGGGGGATGATGGTGTTTTCAAGACTTTGATTCTTCATCAAGCTTTTATCTAGTCCTGCTTTGGAATGATAGTTTTGTTTCTATGATTGTACGAGAGAGTTATAATGACATTGTCCTCTTTGATATAATTTTATCCACTACTCTCTTTTTATTTTTATCTTCAAGGCTGAAATTGTTGGTCATAGAGTTAAATTTACAACATTCATTATTTGTGTTTCATATTTAACTCTTTAAATTTAAAAAGTTTTTGATGGATCTAGTTTCCCTTATTTAGATTTTCTGTCTATTTATGAGATCTAAATTTTTCTTAAATTTTCTTTATTTTTTGAGTTTATTTTTTCCCTTGTATTATGGTTTATTGTAACCATGATTTTAAGAAATGAAGTGAATCATTCTCTAAAAAGAAAAAACTATAAAAGTATATGTTTGGATTTAATATCAACATAATTTTTTAATATAACCGTTAACTTTTTTTTTATTCTTAATCGTTACATCAAACTCTTTTAGTAAATAATAATTATAACTATTAAATAGTTATAATTACTACAATTTATAAAAATTTTAATTTGAAGGTTTATTTTTCTTTGAAATAAATATTAATATTTATTTTTAATGGTCATTAAATATATTAATAGTCAATAATTAATAATAATTGTACTAAACACTTATAACAATTAACAATTATCTAATAATCACCAGATACCATCAATCTTAACAGTTGCTATGAGAGCAAAACCAAATGAGGTTTTAACATTTTAATTCTATCGTTCTTATTATATAAGTTTTGATTGTTATATATCCAAATATATCCCATTCAAGGACCAATGCAACAGTAATGATAAATCAAACCTGCATCAAATCCGCCAACAAACATCTTGGTATTGAACAAATAAAATATATATATTTATAAAGAAAGTTGAATAAGCAAATTAATTAAGAAAAAAACATAAAAATCACAGCAGGTTTTGTTAAAACAATAATCGAATATATAATGGTATTGAAGAAACTTGTATTAAAGTATATAAAGGAGGAAAAGACTGGGATAATTCAAGTTTTATTCAAAATGAACATCTATATTACCAATATTTTTTAAGACTTCATTAATGATGCTATAATTTTTCTTTTTTCTAATTATAATACTTAAAATATAAAAATCAAGGTAGGTAATTACTGTAGTTATTTAATTATTAATAATAAACTTTAGTTTCTTATATATATATATATATATATATATATATATA
>CANXYC010669517.1:0-13721 GCA_948193065.1 Aleurites moluccanus | reverse complement strand
TGGAGATTGTATGATTTCTTTTCATACAGTCCATCCCTGTATTTGTCTTTTCATATATGATACCTAACTTATATGTTGATTATTGGCTTTATTGTACCTTGATATTTATTCGGTACACTATTACCTTTTTTATTGGTACCTTTGTTATATGACATCTATATTTATAGCGATGCATGTGAATTCACTGAGTATCATCTATACTCACCCTTTCATTGTTTCCCCTTTCAGGAGAGGATTAGAGCTGCAGAATCCAGACTTCTACTTCTCTGGGAATTCTGCCTTTGATTTTCAAATGTATTTACAGATACTTTATTTTGAATAGTATTTATTTGTGGTGTTCATGATCTAGCTGCTCCATGGGTATGTATTGGTTAGCTAGGAAATGAACATGTAGCTGATGATGGCTTTGTTAAATGGATGATATTATAATTAATGTGATATTTTGGGAATTTATAATTCAGTTATTTTCAGAATGTATGACAGGTAGATAGAATGATTGGAAATTTATGAATATAATTATTTATTATATTGAATCGATAGGATTGATGTGACTGATAATGGGTTCTACAGGTGTCGGTCGCCATTGGCATCTCCCGTGCCCTAAGACCGTCGCGGCTTGGGAAACCGGGTCGTGACAACGAGGTAGGAATTAGTATGTTTCCATCCAAAAATGGAAGAAAAACATAAAGTTTGGTGTTGGTGTGATGTGGCTGAAACTTTGGTGGAGTGAACAATGAAATTTCTAAACTTTTAAATCTTAAGAAAGATGACAATGGTGAATTGGTGGGAAAAATCCACCTAAATATCAAAGTTGTGATTCCATACATCAATCTTAGGATAAAATTGGTGTAACCTAGCCATCCAAACATCCATCTTTCATACTTTTATGCCATTAGTTAATCAAAGTCAATATTGATGGCTATAATATACATTTGCCATACCAAATCCAAAACCAAAGCTAAAAATCCTATACATTGAGCTTATGATAGCTATTGTATAACCTGTTCATCTAACCATCCATTTCTTCATCATTTGATCAAATGGTTAGATTTAATCAAGCCTAAAATGATACCATGGAATTGCATACACTATATAATTCCATATCTCAAAGGAAAAGACCATATTGCCCTTAGTTCAACCGAAGCACCTCAAGCACCTCAATTGAGCAGCTTACGGGACACTATTTTCAATCAGGTTTATTTCTCCATCAAAACTTCAAATAAATTAAATAACATTATTTTCAAGTCCTAATTTTTTTTCTACCTTCAAATATCATGTTTATTTCCATAAAACTTGAAGGGGTGCGAAATGACTATTTTACCCCCAGTTCATAAAATTTTGAGTTTTTCCCAATTTCTTCCTAACAGCCTTTGATGCACTTTTACATGTGTAAAATTCTCTAAAACATGCATATTCATTCAATTCAAACATAAACATGCATAGTACATATCATATAAACACATAAGGAACCCCTTAGGTTTGCCTCTTAAAGCTTAAGTTCTAAGCCTTTAAATTGGGGTGTTACACATGGCCTATGTGCCTTTCCATTTCCATATGATAAGCGTGAGCTTTGTTTGCACCATATATTTTATATGGGGAAAGATAAACCCTTTTTGCTCCTTCATTCTTCCTCATAAATTTATGCATGTAAGAAGTGGAAGAATACATTTTTGGTACCCATTTTCTTTTGGGCCTTTAGGGTTTAGCAATAGGAGCAACCACATAGTTATATCCTAGATGCATTTTTCTAACATAGCATCTATGATATTTATGACCAAATTTGCCATAATAAAAGCATTGCACATTATAATTAGACTGGGGTATAGTGTATGCAAATAAAGGTTTTTGTTTACCTTTGGCCTTGGTCATATTCTTCTTAGGGAGCTCATAAGGCAATTATGATGTACAACAACATGCATTGGTCTTAGATATAGATGGTTCAACACTTTGAGATTCAAAAATCTCATCTAACTTGTCATTGCCATTGCAAGACAAAACTAAACACTCATCATGAGTACTAATTTTAGCTTTTAAGGCTTTATTCTCAATTTTAATTTCATTGAGCTCATGAATCTTTTGAGTGATAGTCTTTTCCAAGACAATTTTGGACGCATTTAAATTAACATTTTCATTTTTAAGACTATCACATTCATCCATAACTTTATTATGCATGGCTTTCAAAACATCATACTTATCATGCAATTTTTGATATTTAGAAAACAAAGATTTTAACAATTGCATGGCATCATTATCATTAATATTAGAGGAGTTAGAAAAATTTACCTCATTTGAAGGTGCATCCTTCTTAAATGCCATGAAGCAAAGATTGGCATATTAATCTTTGCTATCTTAATCATCCTCGTTCGATTCACTTGAGTCATCCCAAGTGACCGCCAAAGCCTTTTTCTTGAAGTTCTTCTTATTCTTCAGCTTTGGGCAATCAAGTACAATATGACCATGCTTGCCACATTTGAAGCACTTCACTTTATTGCTTCTTTGCTTGACTTCCTTCTCACATGGCTTCTTGTTTTTAAGGATTAAGTTCCTTATCTTTAATGTAAGAATAGCCATGTCATCATCATCATCCTCTTCCTCGTCCTCTTCATCTTCACTTTCACTTGAGGATACTTCTTTTGAAGAAATGAAGACCAACCTCTCCTCTTCTTCATGCTTTCCTTGAGATAGGGTAATCTCATGAGTGAGTAACTTACCCATTAAAATATTAGTTGGAAGGATGCTCAAATTATTTGCCTCTTCAATGGAAGCTATCCTTGCTTCCCAATCCTTCTTGGGGAGTACTTTAAGAATCTTGCCATTGATGTCTTCTAAGGAGTATAACTTCCCAAGCTTTCTCATCCCATTCACAATCACTATGAGGCAATTGTACATTTCCGAAACCTTCTCATTTGGCTCCATTTTGAACAATTCATATTCATGAGTAAGAAGTTGAATTTCCTTACCCTTGACTTGGTTGGTGCCTTCATGAGTGGTCTCAATAGTGTCCCATATTTGCTTAGCCGAAATACAATAAGAGATTTTGCATACTCTTCTCTACTCAATGCATAATAGAGAGTGTGCATGGCTTTTTGGTTTCTCCCATTTGCCTTCTTCTCCTTTTTTTGTCCATTCACTCTTGAGCTTCTTCACCTCTATGCCATCAATAATTTTAGTAGGGATGGCATGCCTTTCTTCAACCACATCCCATAAATCAATACCGTCACTATCTATGAAAATTTTCATTCGATTCTTCCAATATGGATAGTCGGTTCCATCAAAGAATGGTGGTCTAATGGTTGAACCTCCTTCAACAACGCTTGCTCTTGAAGTTGTCATTTTGATCTTTATTCCAAGATGGTTAAATCTTTTAAAAAGTAAAAACAAAGCTCTGATACCAATTGTTAGTCTCTTTGACAATCAAGAGGGGGATGAATTGGTGGTTTGCGGAATTAACAACAAATTAAAAATTTAATTAAAATAAAAAAAAGGGAAGAAGAAAGTACACAAAGATTTATAGTGGTTCGACAACCTTACCTATATCTACTCCTTAAGATCACACTTGAGAGTTCTCTTAACCGATCCTTTTACGGGTGCAAGATCAAACCCAAGTATTTAGGCTAACACTCAAACCTTACAAGTGTTTTACAAAGGCTCACACTCAACCTATACAAGTGTTTTCCTATTTAGCTCACACTCAAACCCTTGAAGAAATACAAAAGAAGAAGAGAAAGAATTACCCTAGAGTTTACCCAACTCTCAAATAATCAATGAGTCTTAATGAACTCAAGGATTTTACAATTTAAATCTCATAAATTGATGCTTTACCAATATAGGCTCTCTAAGCCATATATAAAAATGATTTTAATGCAAAATCTTAATTCAATGATTTCAATTATTGTTCTCTTATTTTCTAACATTTTTAAGGAACAAAACTTGTATTTATAGTCCCACATCAAATATGACCGTTAGTATCCAAAATATAGCTGTTAGAACCTTTTCCAGCGGCTATTTTTTGTTTCAAAATCGTAGTAATCGTGCCCACTATCTCCTGAGTCATGCCCGTGACTTAGGTGACTTTTGCTACTGGACTTTTTTGAAGAAATGTTGCGCCCGAGACTCTTGGTGTCGCACCTGCGACTTATTTTCTTCATATCTCAAGTTATACAACTCCAAATCATATACCCTTTTTTTATGGGAAACTTTGAGATGTCTACTAAAACTTTATAGTTTATCATAACTCCTAAATAGATCATCTTGACACCTTAAAAATCATAACATTTTATTGCTCCAATCTATAAGACAGTTTGAGTATGCTTTATTAATTTTTCAATTTCTCCTTCTATAGAGCTCGAAATGACTTGATTCTTTTTCCATATGAAACTAGACATCTAGAGATTCAATCATGTGAAATTGAATGCCCAAATTATACATCTATAATTCCTAGAAATATTTATAATTTTCCCTATCAAATATGTTATACTCTATCAATTTGAGCATAATTCCTTAAAAAAATTCATATATTTATTTTCTAATGTCCAATGCTCAATCCAATTTTTGTTCCTAAAACTAGACATCCATATCTTTCTATCCATATATAGTTTGTCCTATTATCTTCTCCCATTTTATACAGAATTTGGTATCAAATCAGACTCTGTGCAAGTGCACTCTATTAAGCCTTATGTGTTTAACCTATATTTGAGTAATGGTCATGATTTCTCATGTCTTAACAAACTCAATAAAATTGTTAGCTCAAATAATACATTTATACTGTTTTGTTACCATCAAAATCAACATCAAATCCAAGGGGCCAACATGTCATTTTTTTTTTCCTTGTCTCCCACTAACTTTAACTTAGTGGTGAAGACAATATTTAAGGGCATGGAGAAGGGAAATGCCCAGCCATCCTAAGTGCGCAAGAGCAAAAATTTCATTTTCTGATATTGTGCAAGTCCTTAGAAAGAAAAGCTTTTCAAAAGCTAAAAAACAAAGGCCCAGTTTGACACAGCTTATGAAAATAGCTTTTCATATGGAGAAAAGTTATTTTTCTAAAAGTGATATTTCTAAAAGTAATTAACTATATGTTTGTGTTTGGTAAAATACAATTTAAAAACTACTTATAAACTCATAAGGGTATTTTTGTCTATTAATTTTTTAAAATTAGCTATGCGATTAATCTAAAATTTAGTTTTTTTGAAAATCTCCAATTTCTAACTTATCCAGTTTGGCATAACTTATCCAAATAGATAATTGTTTTTATTAATTTTGATATTTACCAAACACTATAAATTGAGCTAAAATCAGTTTTTCATCCAAAAAAACTGTTTTTTTCCTTTTCATAAACTATGCCAAACGGGCACAAAGTGTTATTACTTTCTTCTTCTTCTCTTCTTTGTATTATCTTTGCAGGTTAAGTTAGTTCTTACATGATAAGATAAGTGCACAAAGGATAACAAACAAAACGTATTCTTCACTTTTGCTAAAGGAATACTTTGGTTATTTTGGGGCTTGTCAAGGAAGATAATAAAAAAAAAAAAGTACCTTAGCTAGTGGGGAACTCCAAGTTGGTATCAAATACTTGTGGACTAACTAGAAATACATCATTTAGTGTGCTTGAAGTATCTTCGGTGTCTTTACATATGATGTTTTGACCATCAAATTGGTAAGATCGTTGTGGAAATTATTTTGTTTAATCTTGATTGTCAAAATTTTAAAATCTCCTTCCATTCACGCTTCCACTTCGTAAGACCAATGGTGGATAATTCCATCCCAACATTTCCGATAAAATAACAACAAATTTCTTTAATAAAAAATACTATCGAAAAATAACAGCAACCAATACATGTATATGTCGCTAAAAATAGCAATGGATTTTTTTAGGTTTGCGACAAAAATAATGCAAGATTTAATTGTATTTAGGAATGGAACAACCAATTTTTCATATTCAAAAAACTTACTCTGTACCGAAAGTATTTTTCTGTGATAACAATCCATAAGCTTATACGCTAATTTACATGTAAGAAACACTACTATCCGTAATTCCTTTTTTTTTTCCTCAATTTTAACCATATACGGCTAGTTTAATATTACTATTGTAAATAATATCTTTAGGACGAAAATAAGGAGAAATTTTTTCTGTCAATGCATTATAATTAATTAAGGATACGTTTGGATTGGAAATTTTTAAATTCATGGAATTTATCATAATCTATAGAATTAAAAGTTTAGGTTTTCTATTCCATGGATTTATATAATTTTATTTGTTTGGAATAAAAATAAAATTTATGAATTTTAATGATATTTTTATAATAAAAATATAATTTACAAAATTGTTCATTCATTAAAATTAAAGTTTTTTCAAAATCTCATTTTTGGACAATTCATAGATTTTGACTATATTTTTACTAACCAAATAATGATTTTTCTGAAATTTTTCATCCAAATTTTATCAATCAAAATAAAGCCTAGATGTAATTTGATTTTTATGAGTTTGAAATTAATTTTGGGAAGATAGTTTCAAATATTTTTTTTTTTAAAATCAATTTTAGACCCATAAAAAACAAAATGCAAATAATTATTATCGATTGGTTCAAGAGAATTCATTTTTTGATTGAGAAAGTATTATTTCTACTGACAATGACAAAACCAGCATCATAACAAATATGAGATTGGTTCGATGTATAAAAATATCATTACTCCAAAAGTAGGCAAGAATTTTCCCTCTTAATAAGAGAGATAAGCTGACAATAGGGATGAGGATATGAAATAAGTTTTGTATGCACAAATAAAAGTTTGAAGTATAAATACAATATTTTCAAGATGATAATCATCAGGCTACAAAATCAGGTAACTATTGAACAGCAAACCTTTTTTTGGCTATGAAAATGATGATGATCAGCATCTAAACTGTTACCGGAGTGAGAATTTTGTGAGCTATTAATCCCGCAAAAATCAGCTTCACTAGTTCCTATTTCAGGGCTAGTTCTTCCCAGATGAATATTCTGATTATTGGAAAAATTATTAAAGGTTTGTTGTGCGCCCGGAAGAGAGAGGTTGTCACAATGTGGAAGACCAAGAGTAAGGGATACACCATTGTTATTATTGTAATTATTTCCCCTGTATGATCCAAATCTTCCAAGATGTTCCATTGTATATGCTGCAAATCCTTTATGATTTGTAAAACTAGTAATTAATGGATACCCATCTTTGGTTAGCCTTTCATGATTACTATCACTCCTGGGTTTCTTTGGAATACTTCTTTGAACAAGTGCTTCATTTTCAGATGACCTAATATGTGTAAAATCAGCTTCTTGTGGTTCCATGGCAGATATTGAGATTGTAGAGTTGGAAAATTCAATGGGAGAAGCATGTTTTAATTGGTTAGTGGTCTTATTTTGAGGTTTTGACTGAAGAGCTTTTAGTTGATCCACTTCAACTAGTGTGTTACTGTTCTCTCCTGATTCCTTATTTTTATCATTTTCGCTTGTAATATTCTCATCATCATGAAAACCCTTTTTGCCTTGCTCCTTGATTTCCTCCATGTACATTTCTTCAACCATTGGCTTCCATAACCGAACTCGAGCATTGATGAACCAATTAGAAACCTGCATTTGACATTTAAATTTGTGTCTTTAATTATGGATGGATATAAATAATAATAGGTAATGTTGAGAAAAGAATCTCACATTGGATAAACATAAAGAAATTAAAGGATTTGTAATTGAATATGTATTAACCTAAGATAAATCAGTTTATTTTATGCAGATGGATTATAATACTTATCGACTTATAAATTCACATAACTCATTATTAGACTAATAATAATTATGCTAGTTCGAACTAAAACATAAAAAGATATATTAAACAGTCCATTTGTAATAAGAAAGACTTATAAATTTTGTTTTAAATAATTCACATTTTATATGCACATAAATTAATATAGAATTTGGTAATATTTAATATTGTAAAGCTAGCTAGTTAACTTAAACTAATAAAATTTGCAAATGAATTGTAAATTATTAGTAAGATTTAAAATGAATTCTTATTAACTAATGTTGATAGAATCTATAAATAAATTATATATATATATATATATATATATAAATGAATTATATTGAGTGAAATAAATTTTACTTGAATTTGATTAAAAACATAATGCAAATAATGAATTTTATTGAGTCTCCTTTTATTTATTTATTTATTGGTTTTCTGGGCTCCCTATGTTCCAATCTGAAATCTTATGATTTGAAAACAATTATTGTACCACACCATCTAAACTCATTGAAGGTATAATGATCATGTGAAGTTCATATACCTGGCTCCTAGTAAGCCCTGTTTGTTTTGCTAAGATTCGCTTATCCGAGTCCTTTGGATACCTGGAACATTTAAGTAAGAAATTTGTTTTTAAACCAAAACATAGCAGAAGGAAAAGAGTTGCCTACAATTAGGGTATATACACCAATCAATATGAGAAGAAGATAGGATAAAAGTGCATGAACTTACGGATGAAGGAAGTGCTCAAAAAGCCAAGCACGGAGAACAGAAACAGCACATTCAGGCAATCCTCTCTGGGGTCTCCAAGTATTTTGTTGGATCATTCCCAACTGCTGAAGTGCTCGTTGTTGACGAAGTTCATGGTCTACGTACTTTAATCTTGAACCCTCAACCTTGGCTCCTAAACAATGATCTTCTTCGCCAAAGTTGTTCCTTATAGCTTTGATTTGTGAAGAGACTGTATCTTTAAGGCATCGGAATTGTTTTGAGATCGTTTGTAAAGCAAGGGCTGTATATGATTTTGCTGCTCCAAATCCTGCTGCTTGCTCGAATGATGATACTACTGATTGCATTTGGTGGTGGTATTGTCTATATCTTTGCTCTACCTTAAAATTTTGCATGTGAAATTAAAATATAAGTATATGCATTGTACACATGAGAGTTGTCAACTGTTTTTAAAACTCTTATCGAATAGTATATACTAGTAAAAATATATATAGATCAGCTAAAATAATATTATCTGATAGAAATACTAGAATTAGAAGCAATCATTGTTGTTGCTAAAAATATAAAAATTGTTGTTAAACATTTATGATAATAAAAATAAGTTGCCCAATTTTGCTACTAAAAAGTTGAAATTGTAAAATTAGTTTTCTACCAAATAATTATTAATATTGACAATATGTTTGTATAAAATTTATAAATTTATAATTGCCTAACATATTAAAAGATATGATATATATAAATTTCAAGTCTCATTAATATATAAATAAATTTAATCTTTCTTGTTACCTCTGTCCAAACAAAATCATAATAATAATATAACTTGATTCAATGGTACTTTTCTGATGGGACATATATAATAATTTAAGTTATAAAATATCTCACGTGCTCCAAATTCTTCTTCTTTTTTTTTTTTTTTTTTTTAATTTCCTTTTAGCATTTTTCTATTTCGTTTTTTCTGCTGAAGAAGTAAAAGGAAATGTGTCATAAACGACAGTTCTGAACTACCATAACCCTAACCATTCCAAACTCCAATTATTTCTTACTTATATATATATATATGCTTTGGGCATCCACAATGAATATAATATAGTTAAAAATTTAATTACTCTCCACTATACCAATCCCATTTTATTCTCATTGTTGAATTTTTATTCACATGTATATTTCTTATTATAGGATTGACCAATTTCAAAAAAAAAAACATTAAAATAGATATATGTGTGGGACACATTGACAAGGTAACAGTTTACTTTTAATTTTTAATTTTTTAAAATAATATTTATAGTAAATAAACACAACAATTTCAAATTGTAAAAATTAATAATAATAGTTTATTTTTAAAATATAAAATATTTTTTTTAAAATAAAAAAATTTGTAGAATAATTTTTTTTTCTGAAAATTAATAAATTATATTTAAAAAATAATAAAATATTTTTTAAAAATTAAATATATTTAATTTATAATATATATTATGAATAATTAAAATAATATGTGATTTGATTATGGATACATTGTGTGTAATGAAATGATGAATTACACAAATAAACCATTATCGATGCTCTTTATCAGCTTTTCAAGAAAATAGAGCAAAATAAAATCAATGTCCATCTAGTTTCAAAATTTACCATAAAATTAATAAACCAGAGAATTCTACAAAATTTAATAATTGCAGAATATAGTGGCCTCTAAAATTGTGAGGTTATGAGTTAGAAAATGGTAGATAAATAAATGGTTGATATTCCGTACCTCATGAAGCATGTTAACAAGCTTCGCCTTCTTCATCTGCAGCTCCTGCCTTTGTGCTGTAGTGAGGTCAGCTCCACGCTTAGTAGTACTTTCACTACCACCAACATCGCCAGTGCTGCCACCACCTCTGCTACCATTAGACCCATCTCCTGTCATTAATTCTTTATTCATTCTCATCTTCTCTTTTGTCCCTTCCACCAAATCATTCTCAATTCCCTTCCCCACATCAACAAGTTCATCAAGTAATTCCTGTACAGCTCCCAGATACTTAGATCCCAATACTACACTCTGCAAACCTGAAACCCCATTCGACGCTGCAGAAACAATTATTGGAGAATTCCTAGAAACTCTAAGATCATCTGCTGATGAAGACATGGCCACTGCTATCATTTGTGTCTCATGTTCATTACTTATATAAGGTGTTGGTTTCTGTATCTTTTGAGGTGAAAGGCTTAGAGATAAGCCCTGTCTCGCCGGAGATGGAACCACCGGCCGCCGGATCCCAGACTGGGATGAGACTACATCATGGGCTACTTCAGAATCACTTGTACCTGCGACCGAGACAATTGAATTCTGACCCATGGGACCCCAAATGTTATACTGGAAATCAGCTGGGAGGATGTCGGAATTGGTTGAAGTTATAGCGGGGTCAGGGAGGGGGATCCCGACAAAGTGGTGGATTGGCGGTGGTGAAAGGTTTACTGTGTTGGTGGAATTGGTGGCAGCTGCCGCAGCAATGGGGTTAAAGAAAAGCATGCTGCGGGGATGTTGTTGCTGTTGTTGTTGAGTAGTATCATGCAAAGAAGAGAAGTAGTTATGGTTCATGAGATGAAGTGTTTGGATTGTATCAGATTGTGTAGCTGCTTGGATTTCAAAGCTCCCATTAAAGTAGCTTGCCATATGTTGATTTAAAAACCCAAAATCAGAAACAGTATTCGTTATGCAAATAACACTTTCTTGGAATAATCTAAATTAACGAGCGCTTGAATTGAATTGAAGTATGTACAAATCAACCCCGTCTTGATATGATATTATGATTGATTAGCTAGGCGAATTCGATGTGAACATGCTTAGATCTGTTTGTTCTTGGCGATGATATATATATATATATATATATATAATCTGAAAACAAGAAATTGATTACAAATTAATAGATCATAATAATTAGCAAAAATAAAAATAAAAAAATTAATCAACACAATAAACAGAAACATAAGGATCTGATCTAAAACATGTAATTCTCTGATTTCTTAATTGAGAAGGAGAAGAAGAGTATAATATTATGTGGTTGTGTATTTATGTAGCTAAATAGAGAAAAGAAAGGAGAGAAATTAGTTAAGAACTATGTACGAAACCCATCAAAGATAATTATATCCAACAAATAAAAAGAAAAAAAAAAAAAGAAAACAATGGAAATCATCAAAGAAGTTGCAAAGACAGGATCATCAGTACCATCCAATGATGGTTCAAACACACGAAGAATTGATATACAAGCAAGCAAGGTGAGTTTATGTGTCTAAATAACTGTCTATCAGGTGTTGGGTGAGTGAAGGATTGCTGATCTTGTCAGAACTAAGATCCTGCCATTTTCTATGAAGAAATGATAATGATATAAATGTAATAAAGCAAGCTCGTGACCTTGAAAAGTCTCACAAGAAAAAGATAACCAACTTTATTTTTCACTCAACTTACCAAACATTTATGGGTTTTCTTTTCTTTTTTATTCTTTTAAGTGTGTGTGTATATATATATATATATATATATATATATATATATATATATATATATATATATATTAATTGTAGTTAGAGATATCAGGGTAATTAACTTGAAAAATCACTAAAATTTAGATCTTTTTTCGATTTGGTCACAAAAGAAAATTTTCTTTCAGTTAAGTCACTAAAATTTTAATTTTTTTTCAATTTAAGGTCAAACGCCTGAATCCTTACCTGAAAGGTGACGTGGCAAGCCACGTAAGTCATTTTTATGATTTATATGACACGTGTCCGACAAGTCATATTTAATTGCCACATATGCATTCCACGTTATCAATCAACTTTAATTATGGGACCCACAATGCGCACGTCAATTTATAAGGGCCAATTAATGGATGACACGTGGCAAGAGAGAGAGAGAGAGAAAGAGGGGAAAAAAATTTATCGTGTCATTTTTTGTGAATTCATTTTCTCTCTCCATTAGATCGAGATAATCACCAAACTTTCTGAATTTCTGAATTCCTCTTCATCTGTTCATTCCTTTTCTCACCAGAGAAGAATTTGAGTGTTTGAGAGGGGATCAAATTGGGTCGCATTAGTTTTTATCACTATTTAGTATTTCGACTGGGTTGTGACCTTCAGGGTTTATGAAATTGATTTGAGGAAGAAGACCGTATCTGGATAACCTGACTGTTAGTGTTTAAAATTGGATTGGATTGGCAACGCAGAAAGGTTGACGAAGCTGCACTAAACTACTGTAAGTTGTTTAATGACTTGTGTTTATTGTTTCTCTGAAAAGGGTCAAACTTTTGGGTTTATGCGTATTGTGTCGTTGTAATGGCTAGATAGTGAAATGTTGTTGGGTATTGATTCGGGGTAGTAAATATATGATGTGTTGTGGGGACCTGAAATTTCTGACAGAATAGTTTATATTATTCTGTTGAATTAGGGTTTCAGCATATAAATTTTTTATTAGGGTTTGTCTATTTGTCAATTTTTTATCTAGAGGTTTTGAGAATATAAATGTAAAATTAGGATTTTATTAGTAATTAACATTTATCTATTGATGATTTTGCTAATTAGGGTTTCGTAATTAAAATATATCATGTTTATTTATTGAGATTGTTGTTGAGTTGTGCATTTATTATTTGTTTGAATTCACATGTTGTGGTTTATTACTGTGTTGAATATATATATTACTGTGTTAGAATAGATATTAACTTTATTGCTTTTTCATTGTTTGCAGCCACTACATCTGACTATTTTACTATAAATTTGTATCATAGTGGAGAATGTGGGCCTGTATCATAAACTAAAGGCTCAGTTACATATTTTGACTTTGTGTCTATTGATAGGCTATCAATGTTAGAAATTAGGGCTATGGTTAATGAGTGTGGTGTTAATGGAAATATGGCATATTATTGGCAGAGACCCAATAGTAGTTTTAGTGATGGTCTTTGTAGACTAGTGAATGATAGTGATATTTTAAAATTGGGTGAGCACGTTGACTCTATGAAAATCATAAATATAAAAGTTTAGATAAGGGTAAAGAGAAGGCACATGTTGATGATGAAGATATTAGTGGTAGTGAGTGTTCCTCTGATGAGGAGGATAAAGATTATGTAGATCCTTCCACTTTGTTCATAGACAATGATTATGATTTAGATGAGGGGGATGATGAGCTGTTTGAGGAGAATGTAGATAAGGATGTAGAGAGAGACATGAGAAAAAATCCATCTAAAAAACAACCTCCAGTAGATCCTATA
>CANXYC010669511.1:0-15610 GCA_948193065.1 Aleurites moluccanus | reverse complement strand
TAAGAGCAAGTAATGGTCAACACTGAATTCTGCTGCAGTTCAAAATAAAAGTTTCTGAAATTTTCAAACTTCTCATTTAAATTTAAAATTCTCCAAACAAATAAAATCAACAAATACACTGCAAAATAGCGGATATTACATAAATCTGCAGATCAATTCATTTGACCCGACCTATAATTTAACCCATAATTTGATCCGACGATCCAAAATAAATTAATAAAAATAATTAAATTTATTTAAAAATTTAATTTTTCAAATATAAAATTAATATTATGATATTTATTATCAAAATCAAAACTATTTAGAATTTAAAAATTTGAGTCAATATATATATATATATATATATATATATATATATATTGTTTAATAAAAATTAAGTTATAAAGTTATTCAAATTAAAATTTTTCATATCTTAATTAATAGTATCACTTAAAAATTTATCATGTGTTCAGAAATTAACCTGGCATATGTGAAATTATTATTATTTATTTTTTACAATATTATATTTTTGTAGATCACAATTGTTACGGCCCGAATCCGAGGACATATGATTGGCACTAAAAAAAGGGGAAAACATAAGGCTTTCTGAATTAGTAGTTAGCCTAACAGCTCAATAAAAGACAAATATGAAATATGATAACTGTAACTATTATACAACAAGGGTAAGACCCACTTGTTAAGTATAATTTGAACACAAATCAAATCACTGCCTATCAGGACTATCATTTCCATCATATCATTATCATTACTATAAAATATTTCTTCTTAACAGAACATCAATCAAACGAGGAAGTCTAGATATCCTCTGACTCAAAACAACTCAAACTTTCAAGAAATTAAGTAGGAACAACAAAACTAACATAAAGATAACAATGCAGAGCTCCATATTTACAATACAAAATAAAAGAAATAAATATATAATCTTTACCATCAGAGAAAAAATGGCAAGATTGACTTGACAATAATCCAACTTCAAATTGAAAAAATAGATAAACATGGGTGAGTGTTCAACTCAGTGAGCTATATAGGATAATATAACCTACTACTCACATATAATTAAATTATGCAATGCAATATGCTTAATCATCACGCGCCACATAATTAATCAAATAGAACATCCCCTCACTGCACTATTCATCAAATCACAGAATCACAAAACACATTAAATTATTCAACCATCCAAGGATGGGAATTAGTCCACAAGAACCACCTAAACCACAGTATGGGAGTCAATCCCCCACACTTGAATGTTTGATTCCAATCCATAGGATTCTACTATCACGGCCGTAACTAAGCAGTGCCGAGCGATGAGCAAGCCCTCAACGTTCTACCAATCATAACTCATCATATCATGCTCATCGGTCCATAATAATATCATAATCATATATGTACTCAAAATCTTATGTGGCCTTATATCATTCCAATCATATCCAACAACCACAAATAAATCACATCATTCACAATCCAATCATCATCATAGCTCAATCATCTCATCAACTATAACACAAACATACATCATGATCACCATTCATTATGTTTTATGATATGCAATGCACGCATGTAATATAACATTAAAATAAATGAAGGGAATGAGATGTTATATTAAACTATACAATACATTGATTTGACAACCCAATCGACTAACTGTCCTATCATGTCCCAAAATTAAAATATGATAGTCCTAAGATGTGGGATCTGACTAAACTACTAACACCTGTAAAACCCCACTATATTATCATTTTTATTCTCTGTAATCACTTTTAATAATTCCATAACATCAATCACATACTCATCATACTCATTATGCACATTAATATCATCTAGTAATATTTTCATCACTTATTATACATAGCATTATAGTTTATCAATATTAAATATTGGTTACATATTAGTTTCACACATTCACTGACTTCTAATATTACATATACCATGAAGCCACTAATTAGCAAAAGAGACAGTTTGACATAGAGATTTACATGACAAAATATTGGTTCTAATAATCGAAGAAGGAAACCTTTGGAATCGCTTTTATTTTACTTCAAACCTGAAAATGATAATCCATTAAAGAATGAGCAATGAAGACTCAGTGAGTCATAAATATAGTATTATACATATAGGCTAGGTAGATAAAAAAAGATAGCCTACCAAATGCCATGGCATAAAGGTACTAATAAATAAGTCAAGTAGTCAACATAGGAAACAAGTTCTGAACATAATCAAGAATCGTATCAAGTTAGGTCACATAGTATTAATGGCATAAGGAAATGAATGTTCATGAAAACATAATAGATAGAGGTCCATGTAACTTATCATAAAATATCATTAACTACTTATTAGTAGCTTAAACTAGTCATATACACTTGTCATATAACATAAGATTTGTCAAACCTTATGACTAGGATATTAACCCTTCATAGTAAGGGTTATAAAAGATTCATTATACATAATGTCGATGGTATTCATCCATTACCCCATTGGTAGGTAGTTCTATCATATCATTAGGTATTTGGCAAGTAAAAGTACAATACTCATCATCATATCAAGTATGGTACCAATGGAAGAAAATATCAAGTAACAAAGCAATAATCAATAATAAACACATGGTTTCATTAATCAACAAGTAGAAATAGTCAAGTAATATAAGTAGCGAGGAAACAAAGAATTAACATTCGGTTGGGGTTAAGGTTGGTGTCAACTAATGTCGTTGCTACAAGTTCACTTAGGTATTTCATCGAACACTTGGTGGGCATAGATTACAGTTCATTGAGGTATTTCATCAAACAATTGGTATGCAACATTTCAACAATAATTTAGTAGGGTTTTAAGGTAACAACAACATAGTCAATCTATCAAACAATAAGTACACGATCCCAAAAAGGCAATAAGAATTCAAAACCAAATAAAAACTCAAAGAAATGGAGCTAAAATTGGGTTGGTCATCAAGTATAAATCAAGAGGAATGCCATAAAGGAGTTTCGACTATAACAATGAATATGAGTAATTGATATCCATAATTCAAGAAATGGTTTTAAACATGCATAATAATATATTTACAACTCACCTTAATGGTTGGTTTGGCCAAAATATCTATGGAAGCTCAAATTCTCACATTAGACAAATATGCTTTTCATCCTCACTTCCATTATCTTTTTCATTTTTTTTTTTATTATACATTACAAAATTCACTTGTTTTAGGCTCAATTTGACTTGAAAACTTGATTCTAAACTCCAATTAAATTAATTCCATCTACTTTGATACCTAGGATTTTACATAAACCCTAATTAAAGTCAATTTTTTCTATCTTGTTATATATATGTTTATTTACCAAAACTTCTCAATTTATTCATCATATAACTCATTTGTATTAAAAATAAATCAAAATAAATAAGTTTTACCTTAAATGGAGAAAAACTTTAATTCTTTCCCTTGTATGAATCCAATCTTCTTTTGACTTTTAAGAGGAAATTTTGGTGTTAAGTAGTTAATTAGGCTTAGGAAACTAGGTGGGGGGTTTATTGATTTGGTTTAGAGTTAGGTTTAGTATGAAATTTTAGTGAAAAGTTAAAAGAAGTGAAGAGGGGAAATAAGGAAGGGGTGATTCGGCCTAGTTGAGGAAAGAAGGAAAAAATTGGCAAAAATTTCCTAAGTGTCGAATTTATAGTTATTTAGGTAATTTTTAATATTTGCAGTTTAGCCTCTCAAATTTTCTTATTTAGAAATTGACCCCAAAACTTTCTTATAATTACACTTTTACCTCACTTTGATTTCTAAAACTAGTACTTCACATATTTTTCATTTCATATTTAATTGGAATTTCAATGGTGTTTCTATATAATTTTATTTTTAATTAAGTATTAAGGATCTTTAGTTAGGATTTTAAAACTTTAAATAGCATATATGTAGGGTAATTAGCACCAATGATCACTAAACTTTTACCATTTTTCTATTGTGATCACTAACCAGAAAAAAGTAGTTGAATGATCACTATACTTTAAAAATTATTTCACCGAATGATACGTTGTCAGATTTTTTTGCCAGATCAGAACACGTGACAGCCACGTCAGCATAGTAAGCTGAATAGGATGGACAAGTCAGTATAGTATTTTTTTATTTTGATCACTAAACTTTCACTATTTTTCTATTTTGATCACTAAACTTTCTATTTTTTTTTGCTTAAGAATTTACATTTTTAATTAAACTATATTCAAAATACAATAAAACACCCATTTAATTTTAAAAATTCAAATTATGTTATTATTAATATTAACTCAATCGTAATTAAAACTATATGGATTAAAACACATAAAGGATCAATAAACATCTTGCATATACTTGTCTGCATAAAAACCTCCATAATCAGATCCAAATTACAATGCAAATCAATTAATAAGATCTAATATATCATCAAATCTTAGATTAATCTACAAAATTGTAATTGAATTGCATTCAAATCAGAGAAAAAAAATTGAATTTCTATGTTTTTCTTATAACAAATACACTAAAAGAACTAAGAAAAGATTGTGTCCTCGTCAAACACTCGAGGCAACGACGAGAGTAGCTATAGTGGCGGCAGATGAGTTGGCACCACCAAGAAAAGAGAGGAATCTAACATTGCAGGCTCTTAGTCATCCAAGAACAAATCCTCAGGCACTCAAAATGCATTGTGTGCACACACGATAGCCAATTCAACCATCAAAGCAAAGATCCAAAGTGAGCCAATGCTAGTCAAAAACATGACAATAATAGTCAACAAGACCCAAACACCTAGGATTTCATGATATGAGAAAGATTGCTTGAGAATAACAAGAAGTTGATCTGATGGTTAAAATAAGTAAAGAAAGATCCACACGCAGAATAGGTTAAAGAGAACATGGAGAGAGAAAGGGTGAGACAGGAGAGCACAAGAGGCGGTTGTGGAATTGGAGGTTGGGATAGTGATTGAGATTATGGACAAGTATATACAAGATGTTAATGATCCTCTATGTATTTTAATCCATATAGATTTAGTTATGCTTGTTAATATTAATAATAACACAATTTGTATTTTTTTAAAAAAAAATTAAATGGGTTTTTTTTTGTATTTGAAAATGGTTTAATCAAAGATATAAATTCTTAAGAAAAAAAAAATAGAAAGTTTAATGGTCAAAATAGAAAAATAGTGAACATTTAGTGATCAAAATAAAAAAGTACTATGTTAACGTGTCCATCCGATTCAGTATACTATGCTGTCATGGCTGCCACGTGCTCCGATCGGGCAAAAAATCTAACAGGGTATCATTCGGTGAAACAATTTTTAAAATATAGTGATCATTCGATAATTTTTTTTCAGTTAGTGATCATAATAAAAAAAATTGTAAAAGTTTAGTGACTGTTGGTACTAATTACCCCATATATATATAAATCATTTTCCTATTAATGCTCCTTTCAATAAAATTCATTATCGAATTTTAACTATACATACCTCACTTATGGAACAATTGTGAATACTTTGTTCGCATATTGTGTTCATTTTCCAACGTACACTCTTCAATCGAATAATTCTTTTATAAAACTTTAACAATTAAGATTTCTTTATTTTGTAGTTGTCGAACTTGATGATTTACGATCTTAATTGGCATTTCTTCATAAGTCAAATCTTTATCTAACTCAATGGCTTCTGGTTGGAGAATATATGATGAATTCGTCATATATTTTTGTAGCATCGATACATGGATAATCGGATATATGTGGCTTAAACTAGGTGGAAGAGCCAATCGATATGACACGTTACCGACTTTATCCAATATTTCAAATGGCCCAATATATTTTGGTGAAAGTTTCTCTTTCTTACCAAATTGCATTACGCCTTTCATCGGTGATATTTTAAGGAGCACATGATCACTTACTGAAAAATGCACATCTTTTCGCTTAAGATCGACATAGCTCTTCTATCTACTAAAAACAATCTTCATTCTTTCTTTAATGATAGGGACTTTCTCCATCATTTCTTTAATCAAATCAGGGTCTTCCAAATGTTTTTCTCTCAGTTCTACCTATCAAACATGTGATCTACACTTTCTGCCATATAGAACTTTATATGGTGTTATACCGATAGAAAAATGATAGTTGTTATTATAAGAAAACTCGATCAATGGCAAGCATTGATCCCAATTCCCTCCAAAGTCAAGTTCCCATAAACGAATAACATATCTTCTAAAGTATGAATGGTGCGTTCTGTTTGCCCATCAGTCTGTCGATGAAAGGCTATGCTGAAATGCATCTGAGTTCCCAATACTTCTTGGAATTTTTGCCCGATCAGATATAATATTCAATGGAATATCATGCAATCATACTATCTTATCAACATATAATTGGACATACTAAGTAGCTGAATAACTAGTTTTCACCTTTAAAAAATGAGTTGATTTGGTTAACTGATCAATAATTACCTAAATAGAGTCAAAACCCTGTGGTGTTATCAGTAAGCCCATTACAAAATTTATAGTCATTTGCTCCCATTCTCACTCAGGTAACTCTATTTCTTGTAGTAATCTTGATGACTTCTGATGTTCAAATTTTATTTATTGGCATGCCAAATAAGTAGACACAAACTTATCCACGTCTTGCTTCATATTTGGCCACCAATAACACCCTTTATAACATGGTACATTTTAGTCACCCAAGGATGAACACTATATAGTGCATAATACATCTCTTTCATGATTCATTACCTTAACTCATCTACATCTAGCATACATAATAAAAATGCACATCTTTTTGCTTAAGATTGGTATAGCTCTTTTGTCGACTAAAAATAATCTTCATTCTTTATTTAATGATAGGGACTTTCTCCATCGTTTCTTTAATCAAATCAGGGCTTTCTAAATGCTTTTCTCCCGGTTCCATCCAATAAACATGTGATATACATTTTCTACCATATAGAGCTTCATATAGTGTTATATTAATAGAAAAATGATAGTTGTTATTATAAGAAAACTCGATCAATGGCAAGCATCAATCCCAATTCCCTCCAAAGTCAAGTACGCATAAGTAAAGCATATCTTCTAAAGTCTGAATGGTGAGTTTTGGTTTCCCATCAGTTTGTGGATGAAAGGTTATGCTGAAATGCAACTGAATTCCCAATACTTCTTAGAACTTTTGCCTGATCAGATATAATAGTCAATGGAACATTATGCAATCGTATTATCTTATCAATATATAATTGGGCATATTGAGTGGCAAAATAGTTGGTTTTCACCTCTAAAAAATAAGCTGATTTGGTTAAGCGATCAATAATTGCCTAAATGGAGTCAAAACCCTATGGTGTTCTCAGAAAGTCCACTACAAAATTTATAGTCACCGACTCCCATTTTCACTCAGGAAACTCTATTTCTTGTAGTAATCTCGATGGCTTTTGATGTTCAAATTTTACTTACTGGCATGCCAGACAAGTGGACACACACTTAGCTATGTCCTGCTTCATATTTGGCCACCAATAATACCTTTTATATCATGGTACATTGTAGTCACCCTAGGATGAACACTATACGGTGTATAATACATCTCTTTCATGATTCACTCCCTTAACTCATCTACATCTGGCACACATAATCATTGCCCATATTTTAACACTCTCATCAACTGTAAAATCAGGAGCTTTCCTTAATTGAACATCTTCTTTTAGCTTTGCTATTTGTGAATCCTTATTATGTGCAGCTTTAATCTCTTTAATTAACAGTGGCTTCATATGAAATTGAGCTATTAGAGCCTGGTTCCAATCTTGTTTCCCCAACTCTAATTGAACTCACATATCAAACAACTCTTTCATCACTTTTATTAATGGTCTTCTTGAATTAGAGATGTGAACTAAGCTCCCCATTGATTTTTTGCTCAATGCATCGACTACCACATTAGCTTTTCCTAGATAGTATATTATCTGACAATCATAATCTTTTAATAATTCAACCCATCCCCGTTGCTAAAGATTTAAATCTTTCTGTTGGAAAATATATTATAAGCTTTTATTATCAATGTATATTTCATATTTCTCACCATATAAATGTGTATCAATATTTTAAGTGTGAACACCACAGTTGCCATCTCTAAAACATGTGTTGGATAATTCTATTCATGCTTCTTCAACTGCTGAGAAACACAAGCAATTACTCGACCATTCTACATTAAAACACAGCCAATCAATATATTGAGAATCCACTAGTTCTTAATGATAAAGTCAATACAGGTGTTGTAGTGAGGCATGTTTTCAATGTCTAAAAACTCTTCTCACATTCATTTGTCTATTGAAATTTCTCATGCTTCCTTATTAATTAGTCAATGGAGCTGTTATTTTGGAGAAATTTTTAACAAATCTCATGTAATATCCAGCCACACCCAGGAAACTCTGTACTTCTGTCACATTAGTAAGTCATGGCCAATTAGCTACTACTTCCACCTTATTTAGATCTACTTTGGTGCCATCTTTACTCACCACATACCCCAGGAAGCATAATTCAGTGAGTCAAAATTCACATTTTGATAATTTGGCATACAACTTATGCTTCCGTAATATCTACAGTACAATATGCAAATGTTGCTCGTGATCTTCCTTACTTTTAAAATAGACAAGTATGTCATCAATGAACATAATAATAAACTTGTTTAAATATGGTTTGAATTCCTGATTCATCAAATCCATAAAAGTAGCTGGAGTATTAGTTAACCCAAAAGGCAACACCAAAAATTTATCATGACCATATCAGGTTCTAAATGCATTTTTAGCACATTTTCCTTTCAAATCCATAATTGATGATACCCCGATCTAAGGTTAATTTTAGAAAGTGACTAACTCCCTACAACTGATCAAACAATTCATCAATCCAAGTGTAATATCCTAGAAGACTGTAGGAACTCAAGTGGACCATAGCAGTAAATTCTAAGTTAATTGAAGAATAAATAGGTCAGAATGGTTTAAGAAAGTATAAGAAAATAATATTCAATGAATTTTTACCAAAGAATTTTAAGAGTGAAAATAAGTAGTGTTATCGTAATCAAATTTTTATAATACTTTTAAAAGATTATTTATTAAAATTAATTGAGGATAACTTAAATTCAGATCTTAAATTATTAAGGAAAAATAGTTTATGGATCAATATAATATTAAAAAGTTGAATGGATAGTGAAGAAGAATAAGATGATGAGAAAAATCTTATTTGGAGTACTTATCAGTTTTCGATTTTTAATTTATTTTTGATAGTTAATTTGTTTAAATTTCTTTTAAATAATTTAAATTAGATGGATTATGGGTCAATAAAAAAATAAATTTAAGTGAGTATGGTAGTAAATGTGATTGAAGATGGATGTGGAAGAGAAAATAAATTGAAATAAATTTTTATTTTTGGAGTTTTTACAGAAATAAGTTTGGAATAAAAATTCTTTAGCTATTAAAGTTAGTTAATTTAATTGAATTGAGATATAATAGGAAATATAAGGTTCTATAGAACTTTAATGGAAATAATTTAAGGACTCAATTGAAAGGAATTAAAAAGATTCATGTCATAAATATAAATATATGGGTCAAAGTATAATACCTAAGTTGTGGGACCCATCAAGTCAAAGATCATTTTAATCGATAACATCTAGAATTCTCCAAGAAAAAAAATCCTTGGAGTAGTTGGCCGAAGGGATAAGGAAATAAGGATTTTTATTGAAGATTTTTCCCACTAATTTATGGAAATTTAACAAATGCTGAAATTCTAGAATTTTCTTCATTTTTCAACTTTCCTATTAGCTTAGTATAAATAGGAAGAGAGGGCTAGCTATTTGAAAAGTAATAGCCAAACCCTCATGTCTAAAAAAAAAAACTTCCAAAAAAACTTTCTCAATCATCTTCCAAGTAATCTAAATTCCTAAGTTGGGAAAAATTAGGTAGAAGGAAGGAAGATGACAAAGGAAGATGATGGACTTGTTACTATTAGAAAAGAAGAAAGGAAGAAGATTATTTAAGGTAAAGTTTTAAGACTTGTTCCTTTAATTAAATTTGTAAGTGTTATAACTTCATTGGGTAATGAATTGAATTAATTGAATTATGTCAACAAAGAAATAAGAAAGAACATAATGATAAATTAGGGTTTTGAAGGATTCTAAAATATGTTTTAGGTCAGAAAGTTATTGTTCAAATTCTGTGGACGAATAAATTTAGAAAAGTGAAAAACATAAAAGTTGTAGGTATATGTATTATTTAGATTCATCTAAAAGGATTTTAGGAAATTAGAAGTGAAGAAGGAGATATTAAGTGAAAGCAAAGACTAACTCGGATGTAGGGTTTCTTAAAAAGACTACTGTGTTTTAATTCTATAAAACGTTAGAGACTGAAATAGGTAAAGTATTCAACATGAAAAGTATTTATTTATGTCTTATCCAGAAGTCTATAAAAGGGTGCATTGGATTTGTATTTTGAGAGATATTAAGCTATAAGTGTTACCTATCCAGATTGACAAACAAACATGATAGGTTTATAGTTTTCTATTGATATGAGAACTTTAGAGTCTGAATTAGGAAAAGTGTTAAACATAAAAAAAAATAAAATATTTATATGTTAAATAAGTTACTGAAAAATGGTTTTGTATTTGGATGAACACAGACTGAGTTATAGGAATAAAAATAAAGTATGTCAGGATATGAGCTACAAGACAGTAGGTATAAATTTGACAAATTATTGAGAATAATGTAGTAATCAAATTGACATGAAACTTGACTAGTTAGTAGTCTCATATGTCTAATTTAATTAGATAAAATAATTAAAGAAATCGGATAAGTGTAGAGAGAGATATGGTTAAAAGAACACAGACTGCCAATAAGGGTTTTCTATATAAGTAAATCCTAGAAACGGAGAATTTTTTAAATTTTTTAAATGTAAGTATAATTAATGTAATTTCATGTTAATTAGTATCTAAATTGAGATTAATTGAATGTGTAGCATCAAAGGATTAATGAAGATGAAGAGGAGACCATAAGTGTTACATCATTAGATTAAAGAGATAGAAGTTGAAAATATGGAGTTTAAAGGCTAAGTTGAGTCATAAATATATTATTATGCATATTGTAACCATTCCTTGAATTCTTAAATTAATTTTCTTATTGTCATCATTTGTATCGAAACTTTTTTCTTTATTGACTAATGACTGTTATTTGATATTCCTTATATGAAAATTATACTATATGATCATAAGTATTGTACCCTAACTTGCTAAATATTTTATGACATGACATAATAGAACTACCTGATCGATGGGATAGTGGGTAAGTTCCATTAGCATTATGCAAAATAAAGAATTTTTACTGGGACCCTTACTAGGAAGGGGCTAATGTCGTAGCCATAAGATTCGATCAATCTTATGTATTTCACGAGTTATTTTATAAGTTATTTCATGAGGCCTTGTATTTATTATGTTTATGTTTATTTGGACTACTGAGCCATAGACATATGTGACCCAAATTAATATTATTTATTTCATTGATTGATTACACAATCTTATATATAATAATATGTTTATGACCCACTGAATATGTTTATACTCATTATGTGGTTATTTATTATTTTTCAGGAAAGAGGAAATAAAAGTTGTTCCCAAGTCACTTTCTTCTCCACACTTAGGACACTGAGGACTCCAATAAAATTAGTATTTATAGAGACATATGTATAAACTCTTAGAGCTCTATGGGGGTACAAATCGGGGTATAGACAGTTATGTTTATCTTATATTTATGTGATATCTAACAAGTGTATGTAATAATTATATGATAACTTGCATATGAGATATCACTAGAAATTTAATTAATGACCTAATGCACTATGAGATATATATGATAATTGGTAATGAAAATGGTAACAGTAATGATAGAGTTAAATGTGAATAAGCTAGTGAGACATGACATAAATAAAAATATAGAAGTGCTATATATGTTTTTTGATATTATGGAGTTGAGGTTATAAGGATGGTGACATATTGAAAGTATTTTCTATGCAGGTTGAGAACTTTGAAAAATTATTGCATTATTGAGTTGGGTACTATTCATATTCGGAATTACTATAAAAATACAAAAGAGACTCTGTCAAAATTTCTGCAAGATTATTAATTATTAAAAAAATTTAAACGTTAATGAATAGTTTTAAGTTTGAATGATTGATGATTGACATGCTTAAGGGTTCTATGAGTTTATAGTAATTTTAAGTTTACCCATGCCTTAGGACCTTTGTGCTTCAAATTTTTGAGACATTACATCGAGGAAGCAGATATTTGTTCTTAAATTTCACCTTATTCAATTGTCGGTAATCTTTACACATCTGTAGTGAACCATCCTTCTTCTTTATAAATAATATTGGTGCACTTTATGGTTAACTACTTGGTCGGATAAACCCCTTATTTAACAACTCTTATAATTGCACCTTCAATTCCTTTAATTCTGTAGGAGTCATTCAATAAGGTGGGATTGAAATAGGATTAGTACCTGGATAAACATCGATATCAAATTCTAACTCCCTTTCTGGTGGTAATTTAGGTAAATTTTCAAGAAATACATTTGAGAACTCATTAACAATAGGGATTTGATCCAATCCCTTAGGAGTTGATTGAGTGTCTACCACACTCACTAAGTATGTTGGATAGCCCTTACGTAGAAGTCATCTTGCTCCAATGGTTGATATCAATTTTGTTCTTGTGTCGCTTCTGTCACCCCGATACATAAATTTATCTTGCCCTTCCGGATGGAATTCTATCCTCTTTCTATGGCAATCAATTACTATATAGTGGTTCATCATCCAATACATTCCTAATATCATATCATGTTCCAGCATCGGTAATTCTACTAAGTATACTATCAATTTTTCTACCCTTAATCTCTACTTCACATCCCACATACATATATTTTACTTATATGCTGTCATCCAGAAGAGTAGATATTTCTAATGGTATATGTATTAATTGTCTCTCCTTTCCCAATTTAGATGAAAAATATGGTGAAACAAAGGAATGTGCAGCTCTAAAATCAAATAATACTTGTGTAGGTTCATATTGTATAGTAACCATACCTATCACTGTAGTGTTGGAATTTTAGGCCTCCTGTGAATTTATTGCAAAGACTCAACCCTAACCCCGTCCAATCGGTGCTTAAATAGTACTCTGAATTTGCCCATGTCTTATATCTCTTCCTATGGATCCTTTATTTTCATTTCTGCTCATCTGGACTGTAGGTTGAAAAGCCACTTTAATAGTCTTCTGAACACCCTAAAATGGATAATTTCTAATGTAATACCCCTGTTGGCAACATTTTAAACATGCACCCATCTAAAGTCTACATTCTTCACTATGTCTTCTTCCATATGTAGTACATATAGGATCGCTAGGCATATGTGATGATGGTCTGGAAGAGCCGCGATAAAACCTAGATGCATATGGTTCTGTAATAGTGTCATGACCCAAACTCGAGGATCACGACCGATATGCAGCTAGACTAGAGTTTAACCACGCAATCCTAATAAATATTATACTTATAAAGATGAACATTTAATCAATTATTCATATCCACCAAATCATTATTTAAATACTATTAACTAATAATAACAAATCAAATAAAATTCATTACAACTAATATTTGAAATAAACTAAAATCCCCACTAAATGGAATTATTCATAACTACTCTTGAGACCATGGCTTGACTTTAGAAGAAAGAAAGAAAGTCTTTCCAAAAGAAAGACCATAAACCTGCAAAGAAATTAAAATTTGAAGAAGTGAGCAAATCACAAGCTTAGTGAAAAAATATTTAAAGGCAGAGAATGAACCTAAAATTTTAGATATTTACCTACCTAACATATATACAACAATTAATAATAATTCAAATACAAGTAATTAAAATAAAATTATTAAAATAGTTTCTTTTAAATCAAATAATATAAGAACATATAATTCTCACATATAACTTATATAAATAATTTTAATATATACAAATAATTTTTCTCACATATAAATTCAATAATTATTCAAATCAAATAATCGGGGAGAATTTCAACTGAATACTTTAATTTACATATGTGTGTGGCATATAGCATGTTTAACATATAAAGTCCAAGACTCATATAACATATAAAGTTCAAAACTCGTATAACATATAAGCATTGTGGAGTATACACCAAATCATTCCCCACAGACCAAATACACATAACATATAAGACTGAAACCCAAGAGAAACCCAAGTACTATGAGAGAATTAAGTCTTTATGTAATACCTGAGTAATTTATTTATTTATTTATTTATTTTTATTATTATTTTGATTGTTTGTGAGTAATTTGTTTAGTATTTAGAAAAATCTTAAAATTGTGTTTTGATGAGATTTTGTGAAGTCAGTGCTGTGACTTCACGGAATATGTGAATAAGTGTGAATATAAAAGTTTTAGACTTATTTTTTATTAATTTATTTTACCTTGAGTCTATTTTGGCAGTAACCTGTTTGTCAGTTTTGACTTTGTAATTAGAGGAATTATGCTTCCTCGATCAGAGCAAGTAAGGCTTGTTATGTGTTGCTTTAAGTCTGAGTATATTATTTATTTTAGAATGATAGTGGCTGAGCGAGTAAGGTATTAGTATGGGAAGTGATTTCTGTATGTGTTTTATAGTCAGTCATAGAATTAAGGAAATTGAAAATTTTAGCGTGTTTGCAGGTCAGGTAGTGCGAGTTGGCAAGAAGAGTTTTCCAACTCGACAGATCAGGTAGTGAGAGGTGGCATTTGGCGAAGCGGATGCGAGGTAGCATTTGGCGAAGTGGGAATTCAGCGAAGTGGCCTTTGCCAAGGTGGATTTGGCGAAGAGAATGCGAGGTGGCATTTGGCGAAGAGGATGCGAGGTGGCATTTAGCGAAGCGGATGCGAGGTAGCATTTGGCGAAATGGGAATTCAGCGAAGTGGCTTTGCCAAGGTGGATTTGGCGAAGAGAATGCGAGGTGGCATTTGGCGAAGCGGATGCGAGGTAGCATTTAACGAGGTGGAATTTGGCGAGGTGAAATTTGCGAAGTGAAATTCGCAAAGTGGAACTTAGCGAAGTGAGAATTGCCAAGCCGGCTTTTGGTGAAGTGGATTTGCGAAGTGGGATTTGCGAAGTGGAGCAGTAGTCTATTTATTGGAGAGGCAGTAGCCAAATTTCACGATTTTCTTCTTCTTTCTTTTCTTCTTTCTTCTTCATTTCTTCTCCTTTCTCTCTCAAATCTGTCCTATTTATTTTTTAGTGCATTAATATTCCTATTTAATGCATTAAACTATTATATTCTTTTATTTATTTAAGCTTCAATCATCCTTCCAAGTCAAGATTTTTCAAGGATGTAATTGGGAAAAATAAGGTGATTTTCTTTGAGCTTTATTTCTTTATTATGGATTAAGATTTTTGGTAATTAGAATAATTATTTATGAGTTAACTAAGACCTATTAAGAGCATTTAAGGCCATTAATTTCGGTAGATATGGAAGATGTGAAAAATTATGAATCGAATGAATAGTGATGTGAATAGTGACCACGTTCAAATTTCAAATATTCTTAAGAGATAAATTAAATTGATGATTAGGAAATAATAATAGAGACTTAAAG